>MDKF010542853.1:0-28791 GCA_026770625.1 Nicotiana glauca
AAATTATCTTAAAATACTAATTAATTACTAATAATAATTATCACATAAAATTTAAACATCAATTAAAATAAAATCATGCAATTTGGATATTAAATGCTAAAAATACAAAAAATACATATTTTTTGTGATTTTTCATTTTCGTAAAACAAAATTAATTACTCTTAATTGTAAACTTGAATCTTATATGCAAATGCAACACATTTTTGTATTTTTATTTATTTAAACAAATAAATATGTACAGATAAATGCAAATAATTCAAGAAAAATAACACAAAACTCACAACAATTGCAAGCAAACTAAAATTATTTTATTTTAAATCTTTGGAAGTATTTCTCTTATAGGGCAAAAATCATGTGCTCACACATTATATATCAAATAATTTTATTGGTCTAAAGAGAATATCAATGTAGCTTGATGGTGTATATATTTTTGGTAGCTTCACTATTTTAACCCTCGCCATTCAAAAGCTACAACATATATAATAATTACACCTTGCCCTATCACGTGGTTAATTTGCAGGTCACTGCTACCCCTAGGTGTAGCATTTATTATTTCACATTCTATTTAACACTTACGTAAATTATGCACCTTTGGGGTCCTTTTTTGTAAAGTGATAAATGGCGATCTTTACGTATTCACCTTTGCCCGTCTTTCTTTAGTTTATTACATGAGGTGCCCTTATACACTTTGGTAAATAAAACAAACTTTGAAGACGTTACTGGAGAAGATAATGATTTTAGGAACACGTGCCTAACACATATCCTGTAGCCTTCTTTATTACTCCCTCATGTTTACAATAAATATCCAATTTATTTTTAGTACGCCAATTAAGAAAATATTAAATTTTATATAAAAATATCTACTATGACTAAATTACCCCTACTTAAACATTTAATGTGAAGAATAAGAAAGCTTTTTAGGGATATGTACATAGGGTTATTTTGTAAAAACAAATTGAATTCTTTCTTGATTACATAACTAGACACTTATTTTGAACCAAAATGAAAAAGTAAATTGGACACTTATTGTGAACCGGAGGGAGTAGCTTTGATGAACTCCATCCATCTCCCCGGAGAAAACAGTACTAGGGGTGTACAAACCGAACCGAAAAACCGCACCAAACCGAAAAGTCAAACCAAACCGATTAAAAAACCCGACTCGATTTGGTTTGATTTGGTTTGGTATTGAATAAAAAAACCCGAACCAACCCGACATATAAATATATAATTTATATATATATTATTTAAGATTTTATATAAAATTTTCTTTAAAAAATGTCTAGAAATATTTGGGATTCTCTTGCGGGATATAAATTTTAATAGAATATGAAGTGCTCCATATTTATTGACCTTAAATAATGGGTTGTATGATCAGTTTCTTATCAAGTGTTACTAAAATACGTCTATCTCTTTGTTCTTACATATTCATATCATATGTTAAGATGTATTAAATTCTTATATCTTTTTCGAATGTGAAGTGGTTATTAATATTTAGGTATCATATTGATTTTTATGTTTAATTACTAAATTCGGATAACCTGAAAGTGTATATCAACGAAAAATTATTGTCAGACAACTAAAAAAATAATTATTATGTGTTAACTAATGGAATTCTCGCATAAGAATATTTTAATTGATAATATATTTATCAACTTTTTATATTTTTACTAAATAGATGTATACGTATCAAATATTTAACAAAGTAAGATTGAAATAATATGTAAGTAACAAAAAACCCGAAAACCCGAAAAACCCGACAAAACCGAACCAATCCAAACCGATATAGTTGGTTTAATTTGATTTTGATAAAAACCGAACCAACTCGGTCCATGTACACCCCTAAATAGTACTGCACACTTTTTGAAACTAATAAATGTTCCTGAAGAGATTCATTTTTGACTGAGAAAAGAGAACGTTATTATTTTGTTTTTTCGGTATCTAATGAATTTATTCATCTATTTTGGCTCCTTAATTACTACAAGTAAGTTTACATACACAAGATGATTTAACCATGGCATTTTTTTCATTATAATTTGTGTTTTTTGACTAAAAATTAAAAAAAAAATTGAATCTTTTGATTTTAAACCAGTCATTAATATTTTTGTGACTGTAAATTATGTCATTAAGAATAAATAAAAAATTATACTCAAAATTATTCCTAATTATAGAAAGATATAAATATGTTATTCGTTTTTGAGCGGAAATGTTTTTTCTGAAAAAAATAAGGCAAAAAATTTGTTTCAAATTTAAATTCTTACTACTGAATTTTTTTTTTTTTGATCAAAATTCATTTCTTGGACTCTTAGACATTAAGTGAGATTGAAATTTTGGAACAAATGGAGTATGTGAGGGGGGAAAACGTTTCAATGAGGTGGCATACAACAACAACAACAACCCAGTAAAATCCCACAAGTGGGGTCTGGGGAGGGTAGTGTGTACGCAGACCTTACCCCTACCCCAAGAGGGCAGAGAGGCTGTTTTCGAAAGACCCTCGGCTCAATATAATAAAAAGACAAAAAAGACAAAAGAAGAGAGTATTAGATTCACCACGGAAATCATACGGTAAAAGGAAATGCAGTATTTGAGCGAGACAATGAATTTTCACTGTATTTTATTTATTAATTTCTAATATATCTGTTTTGTTTCCTTAATGGTATTAAAACAGATCTTGAGATACTTGGAGGTTTTATTTAGTTTTCAAAGGTTAATGTCCATTTAAGTTGAATATACATATCAGTCTCTATATTACATCTGTCTTTATGCAGTTAACAATAAAATATTAATAGTTTTATTGGACAGTAACGTGGGTTTATAATTATAATTTTTCAAATTTTTATTTTTATTTCAAGCAATCTTTCCTGGTCTTTCTTGAATTTATAACAAGTGAATAATATTATAATGATGAGTTTTATACCAATTTTGAACAACGAACATTGTATTACTAATACTGAATTTTAGAAAGGTATTATAATAACTTGTACGTGCAATCAAATAGTTTTTAGTTTAGACAACAACACAATGTATTAACAGCAAGCAAATTAATAAGTAGAAGACAAAACCTGCCACTAAATTTAAATCGTTGGGCCCGTGCTCTGCACGGGCATCGCTCATCTAGTAGTTATAGAAACTACCAATAATTTGCATTACATGTTGTAGTTGAGAATGTTTTTATTTGAAAGGTGTGACTGCAACTGAATTATATCAAAATGACGTTCAAAAAAGATGTACAACAATATTTTTGAACATCCTTAATACATCCATAATTGCACAGTCTATTTGATTCTTTTTCACTCTAAAAGATTTCCTAATAAAATTACTATTAAAACTTAAAATTTGTGTAAAAATAAACAAATAATCTTAAAGGAAATTTTTTTAACTAAAAGTTATTTCTTAAATAATTTTTTTAATTTAAAAGTCAAGCTCTACAAAAATTTCTTCAACAAAAGCTCTCTGCAAACTACAAATCCTCTCGACTCTCTTGCCTTTGATTTTATGCTTACATTAGTAAAATTTCTAATGTTGTCTTTTTGTTATTTAATTTTGATTTAAAAAATTATAGGTCTATTAAAAAAAGTTATTGTTTTGCTAAACATTGCGTAATTTGATTAAAAAAATTGATAGACCATTCATAAAAAAAAAAAAAAAATGATCTTGACTTGTTTAAAATTTGAACATCATCAACGGAATTCCAGCTATGCCATTGCTTCAAGCTATCCTATTGTTAAAGCGAAATTACGATTTGGTTAAAGTTTGATATAAAATGTTATTATAAGATCCCTTAAATCGATGAAGCAATGCGAAGCTACGGGTTATCGCTTCATGCGTGAAGTCATTCATAAAGAGCACGTTATATAATATAGTAGATTTTTCTAATTTCCCATGTCATTTGGAATAAAAGTATAATAGTAAGTTTGGAACAGCAAATAAAATTTCCTTCAAAGAACTATATATTAGATTAATTTTAAGAATTTAAGTTAATGAGAAATTCTAAAACAAAAGGATAGTGTCTCTAGCAAAACGCAAGATCCTCTGTTGTGGGTAATTCTATTAAAATTAGCTAATATTATTAAAATGAAGTAGTTGAGTTAGAAGTCATGCCAGTTTTATTATTAGTCGATAAACTAGAGTCGGATATCTCTATAACAACATCACTACATAATAATCATTCACTATATGTTCTTTATAACAGTACTTCACTATAATAACCAAAAATATCTGAAAAAATCGAGATTGTTATAAAAAGGTTTAACTGTATAATGATCAGGTTGTTATCGAGTTTCCGAAATGTTTTTCTTATTCGTAATCCGAAATATTTATTTCCAAAATTGTCGCTCCAATTATCTTCAAATCTGTATATTAGGTGTCACTTTTCAATTTCCAGCAATCAGCAATTGGAAACTTTAAATTCAATATTTTTTTTCCAAACACTCTTAGCAATTTTTTTTTTTTTGTTTCTCATCCGGTATCCGGTACCCACATTGGAACCCGACTAAATCCGGATTCGCGAAGGGAAGTCCCACATTGAGGGGTAAAGCGCTCCCTAACAAATGCGGCTCCATACCTACGGACTCGAACCCGAGACCCTGGTTAAGAATGAAGGAGTACTTACCACTCCACCACAACCTTTGTTGTTGTCCATTTATTTTCATTATCAAAGTTATTTCTTTCAGAAGGAAAATCCTAAGCTTTACATAGTCCATTTCGACCTATGGATTTGGACTCAAGCTCAGCAATGAAAGCTTATATTGAAAAAGAAAATGGAAATGAAAATTACTTGTGTATGTTTTCATTGCCTATAAGCCATTCTTTAACTCACTTTTGCAAAATGTCAGAATACACATCTTAGGTATTGCCGAGGAGCTGATAACAAGTTTCAAGAATAGGATCATATTGTATGGACTTCAAAACATAATAAAAACTGCAATGCAGCAAAAATACCATATATTTTCCGGGAGGTGATTCAGAGGGGAGTAAAGTAATAACCTGCTGGCTGTCCCATTCCAGCAGTTTGCGGCATTCCAAAAGGCGTTCCATAGTATCCTGAAGTAGTTCCAGCAAGTTTGGACAAACCCATCTGGCCTTGCATCCCGTTGCTCGCATATTGCTGCCACAACTGTTGTTCTTGCGTTAGCAACTGCTGTTTTCTCTCCAATTCCGCCATTTGGACGTATGAAGGAGGTGGCACAGAAAGTGAAGCAGCAAAAGGATCTTGATTCCCTACTGGTTGGACTGTTTCATCAGGCGCAGGCAACGCGAGCATAGGTTTAGAACTGTTGCCTGGTCCAGGCAATGCCACGCTGCTGGCACTCCCACCAGTCACCTGAGTATTGCTCACGTGCTGCCTAACAGTCCCCTGATCGTACATCCCATTTAACAAAAGTGAATCAAAACCACCTGCTAAATCAGCCTTTTGCTTTGACAAATTACTGGCAGTTTCTACCAATGCCAACTCCCAATCAGCTTTGCCAATCTCAGCAGCTGGTGTCTGCCAAGCTGAAGTTACTTGTCCGGCTTCACCATCAGACGGGAATGCTTCCCACGAGTCATTTCCATTGGCTACCGGCCCAGAAAACAGAGCTAACGCCATTTTATTACCCTCGCCATCAGCTGTCACTCCATCATCCTTCAAATTAACCAAGTCCTCGGTTACCCGCTGAGTATCTGGCCTCTGCTTAGGTCCAGGTTGAGGAGGAGGAGGAGGGGTGTAAATGTAATTCTCTGGCGGTGGAAGAGCTTTAATTTCATTCATATCTGGCTGTTTATCTTCTTCAGCTGCTAACGAGCTCTCCGCCCTATTTATCTCGGGGCTCCTTGGCCTATTTGCTCTCTCTCTCAAGAAGCCCTCAAGCGTGCCCAAAAGCTTATCAGTGATGATATGCACTTCTGGGAACTCAGATGACCTTGCAATCCCAACATCCTTGCACCAGTTGTAAATTCCCACAAGTTCATCGATCATCTTCGCAGCATTAACATAAGCATCAAACGCCTTGACGCAATCGGCATACTCCATCTCTGCAAACCGATCCAACAAAAACTGTAATACCTCACAAATATCAGCATAAATCTTGAAGCTCTCCTTCACAAGCGAATATAACGCCACCAGCACCATCCTACTATTTTTTGCTGCCCCAGTCGGTCTACAAGCCAAGAACCTATCAAGAAGCTGAAGCAATTGATTCAACCTCTCTAAAACCCGCTCGGGCTTCATTTCTCTGACCGGTGTCACACCGTTTTTCTCTCCCCTTCCAGCGGACTCATCAAACTCGCTATAGGACCTCTCTCTCCTATCCATCCCATAACCATCATCAAACCTCTTTTTGTCATCAACGTCATTCAACTTCCTATCATAGACTATAAACTCAAGCTTCTGATCTAAGTAAAAGGCATAAGTCCTAACAAATCCAGTATGATCCCATGAGTTAGAGTGAGCTTCATCACGAAAATCGGACATATTCAAGACCCTCATGCCCCTCCGACTTGCATACATGATCTCTTGCCCGAGTGCAGGATCTCCATCAGTTAAAAGCCTATGCACAAGCATTAAGGACTTCAGCGCCACAACCCAATCATGGGTTTTACTTAACCTCTTCGACACAGCAAAAACAAAAGCGCTTACATATCCTCTAGAATGGGACGTCAAGTGCAAAATCTCCCTAATATATTTCTCATCTGCTGGCTCATTATCATGAGTGGTTGCTTTCACCACCAATACTTCGAGGTCGGGCGCAACATTGCCGGCCACTTTAGCTAGGCTTATACTAGTTTGATCTTTCACTGCACCAATTGCCTTCCTAATACTAGGAGCCATCACCAATTATATCACAGGTCCTGATCCAATAACTTGGTATCTTTGATCACCTTTCACAAAACCAATAAAAAAGACAAAAATCAAGTTCTTTTATTTCAATTTTTTTTTCTTTGCCTTTCTGTTATTCAACTTGATTACAACTAGAGTGAAAAATATATACTCCACCTGTGACAAAAAGGATGAAAAGGTTCGGAGTTCCAGGGTCAAATCTTCTAAAGTAAATTCAGAAAAGTACTACAAATCACAAATTCTACAATTAAAATATTCAGAAACGAATCCCTTTTGTTGAAAATTTACACTGTGTAAATAGCAGAAAAATGATTTTTTTAGTTACAATAAACGGTTGAATCCCTAGACATAAAGGTATATTCTAAACAAAGGGGATTCAAATATTTCTTTACGTTAAAATCCAAGGTGTGACATTCTAATATCTTTTAAATCCCCTTTGTATAAATTTCTGGCTTCGTTACTGTATCCAACGAGTATACTTATCAAAAAAATATTCAGAGTGTGTATCAAATTTTTGTTTGATTTCCCATGTTGTAATTGTGTCATATAAAGCAGAAAATAGGAATTATCTAACATATAAAATATTAAACGACTATCTAAAAATAAGAACTTATATTTGATAAATAATACTTTAGACCTTTTTTGTCAATTTGGGTGCTGTCATTATGTCTTCGGTTATGTTGACGTTACTGATGAATTGTCTTTTTCTTCTTTTCTTGTTTTATTTCCAGCTTCCTAGCCTAGGGTCTATCCCGATAGGGTAAGGTCCGCGTGCACTACCCTCCCCAGACCTCACCTAGTGGGACTTTACTAGGTTGTTGTTGTTGTTGTTATTAACAATTTGAATAGATCAGAGTCAAAGCCGTCAATGATGAAATTTTCAAGATCTTTCGGCGAAATATCAACAAACATATACACGTGACTATTACTATACAACGATCAAAAAGGCTTAAACTCAATCGTAAAGCTAAAACTAATCAATACACATATGAAATTACGTTGAAAGGTGAGAGATAGGGGCAAAAAAATCATACCCTTTTTAGAATTTCACCGAATTTGATTTGATCGGAGCTGAAAATTGAAGTGATCGGCGGAAAAAAACCTATATATAGCCAATCGAACAAAAAGTGTACTGAAAATACATAAATAGATATAAAGGGAAAAGTGAGAAAAGATACAAAAGAGGGGAAGAAGAGAAAGAAAACGCGTAGAGAGAAAGGAATGAATTAGTAGTAGTAGTAATGGCTTTAAACTGAGAGAGTCGACTCTATTCTGTAGACTTGTAGTTAGCGTGTTCTTTGTATACATATACATTGGTGCGTTTTGTGGGGTGGTAGGGTATTTTTACGTTTTCCTCCTTGTTTTTCATTTAAATACATTTTTCCAAAATGTTTTGGTGCTACCTTTTCTTGCAACCCTATATTATATTGAAGGTAATCAAGACTTAAAAAGGAAAAATTGGGAGTACAAACAATAACAAAATACTCAGTAAAAATCTCATTAGTAGGGCTTGGAGAGGATAGAGTGTATGTAGACCTTACCCCTACCTCAGAAGGGTAGAAAAGCTGTTTCCGGGAGACCCTCGGCTCAACAGAACAGACAATAATATCAGAAAAGAAACAAAAGAAAAGGTGCGTAACAATAAAAGAAGCTAGAAAGGTAATAACAGCATCGTAAGACACAACAAATAAGTGAAAGGTCAATAACACAATACTATGCAAAACAACAAAATAATGTGAACACATCATAGACCGCTAATAAACCTAGACAAAACTCTATCAAACTACCCGGTACAAAAAGGAAAAAACTATCGACTACCCCCTAGCCTACAACCATAATACTCGACCTCCACATATTCCTATCAAGAGTGATGGTAAAATTGTCCCCATGTGACCTACAGGTTACAGGTTCGAACAATGGAATGAAATCAGTCGTTGATGTTGGCATCATGGTAGACTGCCTATGTCACACTCATTTGCGGTGTTGTCTTTCCGTGGACTCTGCGTGAATGCAAGATGTTTCGTGCATCGGGCTGCCTTTTCTTATATATGTAGTGTGTATATTACACTTTTTAGGGTGCGGCCCTTTCCTGGACCCTGCGTGAATGCAAGATGTTTCATGCACTAGACTGCCTTTTTTAATGTGTGTGTGTGTGTGTGTGTGTTTGGTACGAGAAAAGTATTTTTTTTTTTTCAAAAAAATAACTTATTTTTAAAAAGGAAAATTATGTAAGTATTTAGATTAAATTAGTAATACGAAGTTAAGAGTTTGGATAATTGCGAAGAAAGATGATATCTGCCCAAACCAAACACACACATAAAAGGTAATTATCTGTATATTTATAAAAAAAGTATAATTAGTAATATAAATTTTTTGTTACATTATCGGTGAATATAAGTTAACTTTTATATTGAGAACAACATTTTCCCCTCCCAACTATATAAAACACACGATAATATATAGTACTATCTTATACTATAGTCATCAATACCTAAATATTTGGATTACAATTTATTATAATGGAATAGAAATAATGATCTCTTAGCCATTAAGCTATCCTCTTGAATATTAGTACGGAAATTCATCAAAAAGAATTTCAAAAAAATGGCCAAAGGGGATAAGGCCTTTGTATTTTGTGGCTTATTATTAAAAGGATTGTGAGGTTTCAAAAGTTGTAGTTTTTTTTTTTTGAAAATTCAACTTTGTATATTTATTGTTTTTAATTTTGTTTGTGTTTTTCTTTGATTGGAATGAGGAAAAAGACGAGAATAAACCTTATAGGACTGCTTTCCCTATAAAATTCTGGAATTTAGTGTTTGTTTCATTAACATGTTCTAGTTGTTGTATGGAATATTATGGCGACTAAGAATCTTCCTTGCAATTACAAATAATTTTTTAATGTAGTATTTTTTTTCATTTCCTTTTTTGCTTTATAATTCGATATTATACCTTTTCAAGTGAATCAAATCACACTAGTGATTTAGTATGTCATAGAATTTCTTTTTATCTTTTATAAACTTATCTCAATCAAAATATTGACCTTTTATTTTTAAATTGCTTTTGGCAGTTGAATATGTTTGTACACTTAACTTTTTTATGTGCCGCTTGTCAATACTTAAGGGAGTGGACAATCTAAATAAATCTAAAGAAGAGAACTGACAAAAAAAAAATATGCTACATTAATTTGTGTAATTTAATCCTATAAATAAAAATAAAAATAAAAATTAATGTCACTTAATCATGATTAATTGAGAAATTAATACGTATGTCTATTATTATCAGATTGATGCAAACACCATTTGTGGGTTAAAAAAAATCCCGGCGAACTCCCTTCCCCTATTATTTATGCAATAGAAGATGTTAATGAAAATTAATTTAAAAACAAAAACACTCCATATATACAAACTCAAAAAATAAATAAAACAGAGAATTAAATAAATGAGTTGGTTATTTCCCGGAAGTAGGGATGTTCAAACCGAACCGGAAAACTGCACCAAACCGAAAAATCAAACCAAACCGATTTAAAAAACCCGACTAGGTTTGGTATTGAGTAAAAAAATCCGAACCAAACCGTCATATAAATATATAAATTTTATTTATATTTTTAAGACTTTATAGTGAATTTTTTTTAGAAAATATAGAAATATTTGGGATCCTCTCATGTATTAACCTTGAAAGCATAAATTAACGAAAAATTATTGTTAGACGACTAAGAAAATAACTATCATGTGTTACTAAAAAAATTCTCCCATTAGAATATATTAATAGATCATATATTTATCAATTTTTTCCATATTTACTAAACATATATTCACTTATCAAAGACTTATCTATAATTTTAACAAAATAAGATTGAAATAATATTCATGTAACAAAAAAATCCGAAAACCCGAAAAACCCGACAAAATCGAACCAATCCAATCCGATATAGTTGGTTTGGTTCGATTTTGATAAAAACCGAACCAACCCGGTCCATGTACATTCCTACCTGGAAGTTCTAATTTATACTAGTATATTCCATATCAAGTAAGATGGCACCCTTTTAGTTTGGTTTTAATTGCCAATTTATTTTGGGTTCTCTTGGTGACATCATTTTGTGCTCGACTAATTCTAATTCGGACCGAATAAAGTTTATTATTTGCCAATTTATTCAAACATGTGACTTAAATAATTTGATGGTACAAATCTCTCAAATTGTGAGACTACATAAGGCATATGCATAAATTAGAAAAGAAAACGTAAAATCAAGTGTAGATTCATGAATTTAAATTAACTGAATTAATTGCCTCTATCTTGCAATATAATTTATTTAGATTGCAAATGAAGCATAATTTTTAAGTGGGATATTTTCATTGTTTTTAAATCAAGTGCATTATGATTTGCACAAGAAAGCACCATCATTAATCCATTCCTTTTCTAAGGCTTGTGTTAGTGGGGAAAACTCAATTACAGCTTGTTTGGATGGTTGTTACTCATTGTATTGTATCATATTGTTATGTTAAATACAATATTTATTTTGATTGTTACTTAAATTTTATTGTATCGTATCGTTAAATCCGTCGTTACATAACGATGAAATGTGTCATTTTATGTAACGACCGATTTAGTGTGATCGCGTCGTTACCTTCTCTTTTTCTCTCAATCTCACTCTTCATTATTATTAGATAATTTATTTTATCATTACCCTACCTTCTTTTATAATATTTTCACCCTGTATCATAATTTTTGTTTATAATATTTCAAATTTTTTCTTCATATTGTTGGTGTGTGATGTCATGAAATGATGGTAAATGACACAATCTATCCAACATTGTATTTTTCAAACGATGTAGTATAATATAAATACAATACGATACGATACATTATGAAACGATACGTAACAACCACCCAAACAATCTGTTAGTTCAGGACACTTCGCTAGGTATTTATAAAGTTTTTGACTTTTAGTGTTTAAACATGCCCTTATGATAACAATTGAATTTTATATTTATTTTTGCTCTTTCTTTTTAACTCTGGAAGGGGTAATTTTCATAGAGGGATGGAAGGTACTATTTTATAGAAAAATATTTTTTGATGTTTGTTAGGTGAATTAAAAATATTTTTTTAGATAAGATAGATACTGATAATTAATAATAACATCATTAAATTAGATAGTAATAAAACTTTTGAGTACTATATATTAATAATAAGAAAATAATATTGTTAATCAAACACCAAAAAATGACCTACTCATAAAAAATTCAATGAAGAATGACTTTCCTGGTAGCAAAATAAACTAATTCCTCATATGTATTCATCAAAATCATCTTACATTCCTAGTTTATTTATATGCCTCTTAATGATAATATGTTATTGAGCAATTTGAATTTAGAGCATATTAAACCATTTGTTCTCTCAAAAGTTATCATATACCTTATGAGTGTAAAATAATATAAATAAATCATGGAAAAAATATAGTAAACCGTAATAATCCATTGGACCAAATGAAGGATGCGAAAATAAGTACTCAGAGTTAGGAGGAGAAACATTAAAAGCCTTTATTGATAGTATTGATTTGGTCTGTCTCTCCATGAAGAGGTTCAGAGCCTTACAATGGTGTTCCACTTTCCCATAATATGGGTATCATTGTATCTTTTCTCTCTCTCCTGAATAGTGGCGAAGAAGAAGCCCACTTTCTAGGGTTTCCTCTCTTGGTATTTATAGTTGTGAGCTTCGTGAGCTGGCAATAAGTGGTCGTGACCACGTTGGGGGTTCGCCTTCATGATGGCAGTTGGGTCGTGGCCTTGTTGATCGAATCAGATAAGGGTTAAATACCGTTAATTCTGAGTGGTCGTACCACTTATTAATCATGAATTAGCTTAAGACATGATTAACTTTGTTAATTATCATGGGTCGGATTCTGACCCATACAGTTAGTCCCTCCGCTTATTGAGATCGTGCCTTGGCCGAGCTAGATGAGTGGACTTCATCGACTGTAGTTTGAGAAACTCGGATAGGGAGGTCGACTGTCGCTTTGGTCGAGGCCGAATTCTCTTGGGCGATGGCCCTTAGCCTTGTAGAGTGTTAGTGTTTTGTTATTGTGTTATCAAGTCGTCGTTCGATCAAGATTGAACTCTCCTCCTTGGCGAAGGCACTTGACCCTTTAACTTAATTCGAGTGAGGTCGAGCTTTGTTGTGCTCTGATCCTTATGTTTGTTTGGGAGCATAAACGTCGACCACGACGGACGGGTTGTATGCTGTGTAGCCGAGGGGAGTAAGGGCACGCTTGATATGTGTTTGGTGACGTCCAAAATTTTTAAGGCGCACGGAACATCTCCTCAGCGTTCATAGGTCGTTACAACCGTTTCGAAGGCGAAATGCCGGTTGGTGACTGAAAAGCCTCTTCATGGATCCTGTCATAATGACGTACGTTTCTATAGAACTGAACCATTTTTTCGGTTGGTCATGTAGTTAATGATGGCTATTGGGGTTCGTGAAAGCCACTTGCGTTGCCTATAAATAAGGGCTGAGGCATTTACTTCTCATATTTTCGTTGTTTGTCTGAGAGAGATTCTGAAGAATCTTTTCTTCCTGCTAATTCACCTTCATCTTTGTTCTTCGATCGTTATAACTTCCGTCTTGTCCATCAAACTTTGTTTCTTTCTCGTTAGTGAATCAATAATGGCAGGTAGTTCTTCCCAAAATATTCTTCCGACGGATCTCCCAATTAACTTTCCGGTGGTTGAAGGGCCATCTCCGTCAATAGGAGGTGCAGAACCATTGGAGACAGATGAAGTTCCATCGGTTGACGAGATAGTATCTCTACCTGGAGGCCTGATGACTGACTTCACTGTCAATGTTGGAGAGGATGAGGTGAATGAAGCCTCGTTAATGGGGGAAATTGGGATGGCCCAACTACGAGAACAGGGGGTCATCCCCAACTATGCTTACGCCGTTCTTGCTAGAAGCGAGGAGAGGGTCCACACTGACCGCAGGAGATACTGCGTCTTTTATGCCTATCCCTTCAAGTTGGGGTTTAAGCTCCCGCTCCCAACGCTGGTGGTTGAATTCTATCGTTATTACGGGTATGCCCAGGTCAGCTTGCTCATTCTCTTTACAAATTACTAGCAATGTTTATCAAATATGCAGAACTGGCCAGTAAGGAGGTCACGCTGCAGCATGTGCTTAGTCTCTATGCTCCCCAGAGAGTTCGCGGTACCATGATTCAAGCGTGCCCTCGTGGGTCGAGGGGACTAACTGTGAAACTAGATGATGAGGTCAACCCTCGCCCTTTTGAGCACTTCTTCTACATCAAGACTGAACATTTAGTGGCGTGCCCTACTGGGTTCCTAGAGGCTTGGAATCATGCACGTAAGTTCTTTAATCATCGAATTCTCTTTTCTACCCCTCCTTATATCTTGTGCTCGTAAGCGTTAACTCGTGTCAATTTTGTAGCCGAAAAGTTACCGCCGGCTTCGTTAGCTGGGATGCGTGAGTGGGTTGAGGCCGTGCTCCCCCATTCGAGGGATACGCACATGGGCATCTTTCCAGGAGAGGCATGGTCGTAGGCCTGTGACAGGTGAAAAGTTGATTTCTTCCTCTGTTCCTCTTTGTTTCAACTCTATTCATAAACTTTGTTTTTCTGTGATCAGGAAGGGCACGTCGCGTCAGGGCCCCTCAGTTGGCCTTCCATCGACCGGGTGCAATTGCTCGGTTCATTGCAGCACCGGTGCCGCGCCCAGTACCGAGGGCGGTGTCAGTTGAATCTTCAACGGCCCCTTCTCCAGCACGGGCTGCACTTCGGGACGAGGGGCCATCGAGGGTTGTGCACCCTAGAGCGGAATTGCCATAAAATGGGGAGGAGAAGAGGCCATTGACAAGGCGCAGGGTCGTGTTCACGTCGGCACCTCCTGTGGTAATTAATTTGGACCCCCCCGGTGGATGCGGAGAGGAGTGCGGCTGCGGCGCCTACCCTTGATGGTAGACAAACAGTAAGGGTTGCCCCGGTTGGCTTAGGCCATGATGATACTGTCGCTTCGGCAACTCAATTGGTGGTTCCAGTCGTTGAGACGGGAGTTTGTTCCTCAGCGGCTGCTAATGTTGGTGAGTCAAGCACTCCTTCGGTGGCTACGGCAGGTGGTTCTACCTTGCTGGCGGCGGAAGGAGGAAGGGATGTTGTAGGAGATGAGTACGAGTCCAAATCCGACTTGGACCCCGATGACGTCCGTATGTTCCAGGAAGTCTTCACCAATTCAGCGGTGCGCGTAGAGGGGCGATCTCGCTTCATCGAGGTTCCCACGGAGTTGAACTTATTGCTCCAAGGGAAAAGCTTGGTGCCGCAGTTTGAGCTGCTATGCTCAGAGGCTGAGAATGCATCATTGAGGGACGATACGGATATCGACTTGATGAATGAAGTGGTCGTGATGGGCTTGAGGGTATGTAATATGACGTCGGTTCGTTTCTTCTTTGCCTTAGTTTGTTCTTTATCTTAATCATTGTTGTTGCTTTGCAGTCTTATTTGTTGGAGGTAGAGAGCATCCGTCAAGCCAACGTCCGCTCGGGGATATTTTTGCGGGCGCTGGAAAAGTACGGCCGCTACCGAGATCGGTGCCGAGAGATGCGTGTACGCTTGAGGAATGATCCCCAGATCCGGGCCTTGGTCGAGGAACTGGAAAGGCCGGAGCTTTGGATACAGCAAACACTTGGCATAGCGAGTGCTCTTGAGGAGCAGCTCTGTCGGAAGGATGAGGAGCTCGAGGCGGGAAAGAGGGCTGCAGCTGAGTGTGAGCACCAGGGCCAGGCTAAGGCGGCGGAAGCTGTTGCGGCATGGAGCGGGAAAGTGACTGCGTTGGAGGGTGAAGTCGCAGCTTTGAAGCTTCAGGTGATGGATGCCTCGTCGAGGGATGGGGCATTGAAGGAAGCTATCCGCGTACATGAGTCCCAGCGGGAGTTGGAGAGGGTTGATGCGGCCTTTAGAGAAGCGGGTCTCGAGGACTGGATCAGTGTCTTTGAGCAGGACGCCCAAGTCATGGCGAACCGGATCACGACCTTAGAAGAAGAGAATCAGGGCCTACAGGACCAGGCCGCTTCTTCCAGCCAGGCTCGCAAACTTTGGGTTTTTGCTGAGGCCCAACGTGATGTATATAAGAATTTGTGGGAGGCCGGTATCGTGAACGAAGCTGCTTTCGGGGGAGAGTGTCAAAAGTCTCATGAGGCTCGTACCGACTATGGTTTTGACGCGGCGACGCCAGAGGCTGACGATGGTGCAGATGGTGGCGCGGATGGAATCGAGTAAAAAGATGTTATGCATTTTTTCTTGTCTTGTTCGCCGTTTGGCGTTTAGGTGTTTCTTGTTTTCTCCTTCTTTTTCCTTGTACTGACCGGCCTTGGCTGGGTGTAAGCGGGGATGACCCGCAATTAACTTTGTAGATAAATGAAATCTCCTTTCCGTTATTTGACTTGTATTTGTTTTGTACCTCCCTTTTTTCCCCCATAGATTTTTCTTTGCATGCGTTCGAAGGGGTGATGTGCCTTTGAGTTTGACTCTGGTAGGCATGTTAGTTTTTGATTGTTGACGACTTTTCTTCTTTGACTTGGGGTGAGCGAGTCGGAGCCATTGCTTAGCGATAGCGACAGTTAGCTTTAGTCCCAGTTCGGGCGCGGTCGAACTACCGACCGTAATGATAAAAAATGCGGCCTTGTAGTTTGACTGGGGCCGGACTTTACGTGTCCCTAATCTTAGTTTGAGTTGGGATTACTTACTTGAATGGCGAGGGTGCCTAACATGTGCCTCGATTCATTGGAGGTTGGGTTTTGCTGAGTTCAATGATGAAGGAGCTTGGTCCGAGTCCTGGTTCAACTGTGGCTGAACTTGTTAGATTTGGGGACGAAGGCATCTAGCCTTATGGTTCGAGCGAGGTCGAACTCGTTGCATTTGATGGTGAAGGCGCGTAGCCTGAGTGTAGGTTCAACCGTAGTTTAACTTACTGGCGAAGGCGTATAGCCTTGATTTAATGGCGAAGACGCGTATCCTGAGTCCCAGTTCAACTAATGTTGAACTTTGTTAATTTTGATAGCGGAGGCACATAGCCTGAGTCTTGGTTCAACCGTAGTTGAACTTAGTGGCGAAGGCGCATAACCTTGATTTAATGGCGAAGGCGCATAACCTGAGTCCCAGTTCAACTGTTGTTAAACTTTGTTAATTTTGATAGCGGAGGCGCATAGCCTGAGTGGTTCAACCATAGTTGAACTTACTGGCGAAGGCGCATAGCCTTGATTTAATGGCGAAGGCGCATAGCCTTGATTTAATGGCGAAGGCGCATAGCATGAGTTTTGGTTCAACCGTAGTTAAACTTACTGGCGAAGGCGCATATCCTTGATTTAATGGCGAAGGCGTATAGCCTGAGTCCCAGTTCAACTGTTGTTGAACTTTGTCAATTTCAATGGCGAAGGCGCATAGCATGAGTTTTGGTTCAACCGTAGTTAAACTTACTGGCGAAGGCGCATAACCTTGATTTAATGGTGAAGGCGCATATCCTGAGTCCCAGTTCAACTGTTGTTGAACTTTGTTAATTTTGAAAGCGGAGGCGCATAGCCTGAGTCTAGGTTCTACCGTAGTTGAACTTACTAGCAAATGTGCACAGCCTTGGTTTAATGGCGAAGGCGCATAGCCTGAGTCCCAATTCAACTGTTGTTGAACTTTGTCAATTTCGATGGCGAAGGCGCATAGCCTGAGTCTTGGTTCAACGATAGTTGAACTTACTGGCGAAGGCGCATAGCCTTGATTTAATGGCGAAGGCGCATAGCCTGAGTCCCAGTTCAACTGTTGTTGAACTTTGTCAATTTTGATGGCGAAGGCGCATAGCCTGAGTCTTGGTTCAACCGTAGTTGAACTTACTGGGGAAGGCGCATAGTCTTGATTTAATGGCGAAAGCACGTAGCCTAAGTCCCAGTTCAACTATTGTTGAACTTTGTCAATTTTGATAGCGAAGGTGCATAGCCTAAGTCTTGGTTCAACCGTAGTTGAACTTACTGGCGAAGGCGCATAGCCTTGATTTAATGGCGAAGGCGCATATCCTGAGTCTCAGTTCAACTGTTGATGAACTTTGTCAATTTTGATGGCGAAGGCGCATAGCCTGAGTCTTGGTTCAACCGTAATTGAACTTACTGGCGAAGGCGCATAGCCTTGGTTTAATGGCGAAGGCGCATAGCCTGAGTCCCAGTTCAACTGTTGTTGAACTTTGTCAATTTTGATGGCGAAGGCGCATAGCCTGAGTCTTGGTTCAACCGTAGTTGAACTTACTGGCGAAGAGCATAGCCTTGATTTAATGGTGAAGGCACCTAGGCTGAGTCCCAGTTGAATTTTGTCAATTTTGATGGCGAAGGCGCATAGCCTGAGTCTTGGTTCAACCGTAGTTGAACTTACTGGCGATGGCGCATAGCCTTGATTTAATGGCGAAGGCGCATAGCCTGAGTCCCACGTTGTGGGTATTGAGTGTTGAAGCTCGGTTTTGATTTGAGACCTTGAGCAGCTTATACGTTGTCTTCCCAATCGGGGTATATAGTCTGTCTTGAGGCGACTCTCGACTCGAGATATCTCCGTGCCGGTTTTCGGCTGGAGCCCGTATCAGGGATGCGAGAGATGCATTATAGAGATCCTCCCTTAGGAGGGGCTTCTTCTTTTTGTTTGCGCTATCCGAGATCAGAGATAGAGAGGACTTGGATCTTGACTTGAGATCTTCGAGTTTCCCTTGTTCGATATGCCGCTTTAGCTTGTTTGAGCTAGGTCGTTTTTTTTCTTTTCCGTCTCTCCTTTTGGTCCAGGGAAGAACTACGCAATTTTGCTAGGAAATTCCCACAGACAGCGTCAAATTGTTCGCTCAAAAGTTATCATATACCGTATGAGTGTAAAACAATATAAATAAATCACGGGAAAATCATAGCAAACCATAATAATCCATTGGACCAAATGAAGGATGCGAAAATAATAGTATTGATTTGGTCTGCCTCTCCATGAAGAGGTTCAGAGCCTTACAATGGTGTTCTACTTTCCCATAATATGGGTATCGTTGTGTCTTTTCTCTCTCTCCTGAATAGTGGCGAAGAAGAAGCCCCCTTTCTAGGGTTTCCTCTCTTGGTATTTATAGCTGTGAGCTTCGTGAGCTGGCAATAAGTGGTCGTGACCACGTTGGGGTTTCGCCTTCATGATGGCGGATGGGCCGTGGCCTTGTTGATCGAATCAGATAAGGGTTAAATACCGTTAGTTCTGAGTGATCGTACCGCTTATTAATCATGAATTAGCTTAAGACGGGATTAACTTCGTTAATTATTATGGGGTCGGATTCTGACCCATACACCATTGTTATAAAGTACCATGTAAGTCCTTGTTTGTTCGTCATCTTCATTTTTTCATGTGTTCTTACTTCTTCATATAATTACCTAAAACGAAATATTACTAATAATACATTTTTGATTAAAGTTCGAAGAGTTTAGGCATAATCCACTTATGGTAAATGGGCGAGTTGTATTAAATTTGAGTAAGTTATAAAATTTAAAAAGGCAAATGAGCAAACCGGATTGAATTTGAGCAGGTTATAAATAATAACAAAAATGAATCATAATACGTGTGAGAAAAACTATTCTATTTTTAAGGAATTGTGTATCACCCAAATAACATACTCCTATAACAACTATTTTGGTCCATACAAAAACTTGAAAAATAAATTACATCAAAAGAAGCACATCGCAATATTTGAAAATTTACCTTTATCAGAATACTCTTTCCAATAACAAGAGAAGGTAATTGAGAGACTTTAGGAACCAAGATGTAACATTTTAAAATTCACCTAGTTGTAGCAACAATATTCCTATTATTTTATTCATTTTCGAGATGTATTAAGCTCCTGCTATGTGCAAGGTCCTGGAAAGAATTGAACCATAAAATTTTATTGTACTAGACTTACCCTGCATTTTTTGCATAAGCAAGCTTGATCGAACGCCCGAAAGAAGTTCTTTCTCCATCAAACGAGAACGGTCGAAGAACGAATAGGCATTTTTCATAGATAAATTATTTTCACAGCTTGAACCGGTGATCTCTTGACCGCATGACAATAATTTTACCAATTATACCAAGACTCTTGTAAAAAATTATTAATCAAACTAGGCTTTATCAATCAAATTAGCAAATTACCGAATATGAAAAGAAATTATTTTCAAAGTGCTTTACGAAGATTGGAGAACAAGATCATATTCTTTTTATCAAACTAAATTTTTAATAATTAATTAATAATTCTTAATATATTAATATATCAATATTAATATAATTTATTTATGTTAAAATTAAACTCCATATTTATTTTGTATTCAGTCAAACCCAATGGAAGAGTCATTCCTAATTCCCAATTTAAACACCAACCGAAAAACACCATGTTCACCCTCCAAATCCACACCGTCGACTTTCCACAACCTCTTTCGACCACCGTCGCCACCACTTCCTCCGCCGCACACAACCCAAACCCTAACAATAACCTCAGCAGCCTAAGCTTATCAGAACTCAGAGGGATCGCCCATCTGTTCCGCCACCTTCCCTCTTCCACCACTATCGCTAACCCAATTGCCCGCACCACCACTATCTTCATTGTTGCTGTCCCAAATTATCTTTCGCCTGATGATTTCCTTCTCTTTTGTGGGACCCATATTGCTGACTTCTCTCATGTCCTCTTCCTCAAGTATGTTTGATAATTTCTTCTATTTAGAAATAATTTAATTTTAAACTTCCAATTTTTAATAGCTATACAAATATCTATGGTTTGTGTTGATTTTTTATTATTGAATTGTTTCAGGAATGATGGAATAGAACATAGTTACAGTGTGTTGATCAATCTTGTTAATCAATTGGCTGCTGATGGGTTTTACTGTAGCTTCAATGGCAAAAGGTTTAAACCTACTGAGGTATCTAACTGTTGCTCTTGTTTTTATTATTAGTATTATCTTTAGTATTAGTATTAGTATAAGTTTTGTCATTACTATAGTTTTTACCATTTATTGATACCACTACTGCTGCTACTACTACTGTTCACTACTATTATGTTTATCATTATGACTATATTTCTTTGGGTTTTTGTGCAATTTCTCAGGCTGAGGTTTGCCATGCTTACTTTATTCAATCAGTGGAATACGCAGAGTCAGCACATATTGCAAGTACACCTCCTGTTGGTTATACTGAATTGCCAACGTGTCCTGTGTGCCTTGGTGAGTAACTTGGTTTTTCTAAATTTCTATATAATTGAAAATGTATACAACAACTATGTCTCAATACCAAACTAGTTTAGGTCAGTTGTATGAATCTTCAATGTTCATTGTATTGCATTTGAGCTTGTTTCGTTTAATTACCTTACAATTTTCTTTTCGGACAAATTAAGGACTCTCTAAATGCATATCCCTATATTGTCATGCAATCTCTAACCAAACTTTAAGTACTTCTATCCTAAGTTGCTCCGACATGGCAGTTTAGGTGCCGCACACGTGTTGACCACGACGAACCGAAAAATTTGAGACGAGATACAATTTGATTCCCGAAATCAGAACTAAAACTAGGGAAAATTTGAAGAAAATAGCATACCTTATCTAGGAAATCAATCTTTTACTTATCTACAACTTGAGAATTAAACCACACTTTACAAGCTATACATAAGTATCCCACAAAATTTCTCATAATTTGGAGATTTTTTTGAATTATTTTAACCGGATCCCTGCACCCGTATCCGTACTAGGATCCGTATCCCCAAATCTTAAAATTCATATCTCGAAGGATCCGACCTCTAGATCCACACCTGTGTTGGACACCTGCACCCATGTCCGAGCAACTTAGCTTCTATCAAACACGAGACCTAATGTAAGTGTACCAATAATGGACTAACCTTAGTTCGAACTAGTTGGTAATTGCGATGGATATCCTTGTGTTCTGTTTATCGTTATGTCCACATGGATTCCAAGACGTAAATCTTTTAAAATATCTTTCCTCCATGAGATTTTATGTTTAACACCTTAACTCGTCATAATGTTGTACCTATGGGCTGCAGTGACAGTGCATTTGGATGTCTATGTAGGACATGATGAAACTATCTCAAGCGACTGTGTCTTAGTTTTTCTTCTATATGCGTTATTTGACCTTCTGTAAATATGATAATTTCTAATTTTATCTAGTCTTATATGACACTGCATCTATTTTCCACATTCATATCTATGATCTTTCTAATTATAAGTTGGAAAGTTTTTTGTATCCTTTTTTAATATGTTATATTGATAACTTATGCAATTTGTGTTGAAAATTTCAGAAAGATTGGACCAAGATACAAGCGGAATACAGAGTACGCTATGTGATCATTCATTTCAGTGCTCTTGTGTCTCAAAGTGGACCTATTTGGCATGCCAAGTTAGTATGCTCGTCTAATTGCTCCCCATTACTTTCATTTACAGTGATGATTCAAGTGGTTTGATCAAATATTAAGAAAAATCCTATATATTTGTTGTCTTTACCGTAGTAGATTTTGTACTGCTTAGTTTCATGTATGCACTTCAGTTGAAAAGTGAGTGCTTATTTGCACCTTCAGTTATAATGTCTACAGATTATCCTTAACCAACGAAAAACTCTCTTACATGCTTGAATTTATACTTCTAATTCTTTCTTTTTTCTCCATTTGTGTTAGTAAAATAACCATCTTGCACAATTTGTCTGTATCAGTGTGTTCACTCACAATGTTTTCATGTCTATTGTAGGTCTGCCGACTTTGTCAGCAGCAAGATGAGAGACCTACCTGTTCAGAGTGTGGAACGTTGAAGAATCTTTGCGTTTGTCTGATTTGTGGTTTTGTAGGGTGTGGAAGGTACTGAACACATTTTTTCCCCTTTTAAGCTCCCTACTAGTAAACTCCATAAGTTGCTATTGACTTGATGTTGTTTTAATGTCTCTAACCTGTCGTTCCATTATCTGTTTTTGTTCCAGGTATGAGAAAAGGCATGCTATAAAACATTGGAGTGATGTAGCGCATCACTATTCACTTGAATTGGAAACCCAACAAATCTGGGACTATGTAGGCGACAAGTATGTCCACCGCTTGAATCAATCGAAAGGTGATGGAAAGTTGGTTACTGTGAATTCGCGTTGTACAGCAGCTGATGGAGAATGTACAACTTGTGGCTATGACGAGGATTCAAGTTTTAGTGGTGCTCTTTTCACCAGCAAAGTTGATTCGGTAATTTTGTTTTGTTATATCACTCTCGGTTAGCAATGATTTTTCTTCAGAATCAGTTGAAATTCAAAGTCCCTCCTTGTCCTCTCTCTTTTGGTGTTACTTTGTTAATATCTGCTTATCTCGAAACCAATTAATTTTATTCTACCTAAATGTAGATTGTTGACGAGTACAACAATCTTCTTGCTAGTCAGCTGGAGGCTCAAAGACAAGTAAGCAAAATTTGAACCAACTTTCGTTTTGTTGATCAGCACTTGCATTATTTAATCTAAGAAGAAGTGATACCTTGAACTGCCATAACATTTATTCAGTTTAGCAGTTTTCGAGATGCATGCAATGTAATTGGAGCTCAAGCTAGTTAGAGAGCAAAAAAGTCTTCAGTTAATTAACAGTTACCGGAGAAATAAGAAAGTTAATTTACAGTTTGACTTATGTTTCTCTCAGCATTATGAATCTCTACTAGCAGAGGCAAAAAGTGGAAAGGAGAGTTCAATATCCAGGGCGGTGGAGAAGGCAGTTTTCTCTAAGATGAATGACATGCAAGCTAAGATAGAAATGTATACAGAGGAGACGAAGTCTATTGCAGAGGTATGAACTGATCAAGGAAAAGTTATTTTTGTAAATTTCTTGGATCTTTTTGTTCCTTATTTCACCTTTAGATAAACTAAATAACTGATCGGATAGTTACTCTTATGTTATTAGAGGAATCAAGTGCTTCTGAAAAACCAACAGCTTTTGCAGACGAAGTGTAAAGAAACTGAAGAAAGGTACATTTATATGTTTGGCTTATGTTATCTTCTCAGTCATCAATAAAAATTGCTGGACCACTGATTTAGTTTGATAAAAGTCAATTTGGTGTACCAATGTGTTGGCCGAATTAATTTGCATGTCTCTTTTGCTTCACTTCCATGTCATTACGCATGAAACATGATGCATAGTGACTTGGCTAGAGAGATATGCGTGGTGTCTTAAACTCTTAATGCTTATTCTTGACGTGGCTTAGTTTTCTCGTTGGAGCTTACTTTGCTCCGTGACTAAAGTGTATTTAACTTTCCATGTTTAGAGAAAAGTTATCACTCAAGTCGAAGGACGAGAAAATACTGGATCTCAAGGAACAGGTACTTCCGTTGTATTCCATTGGTGTCGCCTTCTTGTTCAACCTACTTTTGTTCTTAACCATTTATTATAGCTATGTAATTTTTCTCGACTTTTGTAGATACGCGACTTGAAAGTTTATGTTGAAGCTCAGAGAAAACTTTCAAACATGGGAATTTCAGATGGGAAGGGAGGGTCAGTTCTCTCTGTAGAATCCAACCAATCTTCCAGCAATTCTCGAAGGCGATCAAAGCTAGGTCGAAGAAGGAACTAGTAGCGATGGATCATCCTCTGCACCTGTATTATATTTGTTTGAGCAATGTAGATGGCAGAGTAATTCAGTTTTGGTGAAGAAAAAAGAGCTTGATACCTGTAAATTCATGAAGTTGGCCAGTATAATGAATTCTTACAGAGTTCTTGAAAGAGGAGTTCCCAAGAAGTGAATTATGTGTTTACTTCATTGTAAGTATGCTTTGGAAATTGGGAACTATAGGCTATGTAGCTCTGACACAACAGTTTAGGTATGGGTTGGTTGTACGATCTATACCGGATTTGATCAAACAATTTTGGTACGTTGACCACAACAGACGAAAAAATTCGACATGAGATACAATTTGATTCCTGAAATCAGAATCAAAACTAGAGTAAATTTGAAGAAAATAGCATATCTTATCTAGGAAATAAAGGGGAATTACCAACTATGTCCATTTATAAGTAGCTCATTACAAAAATTGGTCAATTCATAAAATATTACTAATATTAGTTATTTGTAGCAAAAAAAAAGGTCAAATTTTGCTTTCTTTTGAGTGAGTGTTATTAGAATAGATTGGGTACCTCTTAAGAAGTTTGAATTTCAGTTTTGGGATGATTTGGTAAAGTTTTGAGGTTTGAATTACAACAACAACGGCTCAGTATAATCCTACAAGTGGGGTTTGAGAAGGGTAATATGTGCGCATACCTTACCCTTACCCGGAGGGACAGAGGGGCTGTTTCCAGGAGACCCTCGGCTTAAGAAAGCAACAAGAGACGATATATTAGTACTATTAATAGACTCATAATAAAATAACATAAAATATAAAATAAAATAACAACAATATAAGAAATATAGGAAATACGAAAAATATGGAAGGTATAATAATATCTAGCAGATAAAGCCCTGTATCAGTAGCTGACCAGTAGCGTCCTAAGACCAACTCCTAACTGGCTAAGCTGTAGAAATATTCACAACTTCCCCCTAACCTACAACTTTAATGCTCGACCTCCACCATGTTCTCAGTAATCCTAAGTCGCGTCATGTCCTGCCTGATCACCTCTCCCCAATACTTCTTAGGTCTCCTTCTACCTCTCCTCGTGTCCACCACAGCCAGTCGCTCACACCTCCTCATTGGTGCATCAGTGCTCCTCCTCTGAATGTGCTCGAACCATCTGAGTCTTGCTTTCCGCATCTTGTCCTCCATGGGGGCCACACCCACCTTCTCTCGAATATCTTCATTCCTAATCTTATCCATCCTTGTATGCTCGCACATCCACCTCAACATCATCATATCTGCTACTTTCATATTTTGGATGTGTAAGTTCTTAATCGGCTAACACTCGGTCCCATACAACATGGCCGGCCTAACCACTGCTTTATAAAACTTACCTTTTAGTAACGGTGGCACTTTCTTGTCACACAGGACTCCCGAGCTAACCTCCACTTCATCCACCCCACCCCTATACGGTGTGTGACATCCTCTTCGATCTCCCCGATCCCCTGAATAACTGACCCAAGGTACTTGAAACTACCCCTCTTAGGAATGAATTGAGAGTCAAGCCTCACTTCCATTCTCGCTTCCGTCGGCTCGGCCCCAAATTTGCACTCGATGTATTCTATCTTCGTCCTGCTCAACCTGAAACCTTTAGACTCAAGGGCATGTCTCCAAACCTCTAGCCTCTAGTTGACGTCGCCTCGTGTCTCGTCAATTAGATCTATGTCATCAGCAAATAACATGCACCATGGCACCTCCCCTTGAATATGATGAGTTAGTGCATCCATCACTAGGGAAAATGGGAAAGGGCTTAACGCAGACCCTTGGTGCAACCCCATAACAACTGAAAAATGTTAGGAGTCGCCTCTTACTGTCCTAACCCAAGTCTTAGCTCCATCATACATGTCTTTAATCACCATAATGTAGGCAATAGAGACCCCTTTAACCTCTAAGCAGTTCCATAAGACCTCCCTAGGAACCCTGTCGTACGTTTTCTCTAGATCAATAAACACTATGTGGAGATCCTTCTTCTTATCCCTGTATTGTTCCACCATCCTCCTAATAAGGTGGATAGCTTCTGTGGTAGATCGCCCCGACATGAACTCGAACTGGTTGTCTGAAATGGACACCGTCCTTCGCACTCTCATTTCTACCACTCTCTCCCAGACTTTCATGGTATGACTCAGTAATTTGATACCCCTATAGTTGTTACAGCTCTAGATATCACCTTTGTTCTTATACAACAGAACCATTGTACTCCACCTCCACTCTTCAGGCATCCTATTAGTCTTGAATATAACATTAAACAACCCAATAAGTCATTCCAAGCCTGCTCTACCCACACACCTCCAAAGTTCAACCGGAATCTCGTCTGGCCCGGTAGCTCTGCCCCTTCTCATCTTACTCATTGCCTCCATGACCTTATCGACCTCAATGTCCCTACAATAACTTAATTCATGGGTACTGTCGGCATTCCTCAGTTCACCTAGTACAATATCATGATCCCCTTTTTCATTTAGAAGTTTATGAAAGTAGGTCTGCCATATCCTCTTAATCTGGTCATCCCCCATCAAAACTTTGCCGTCATCATCTTTTATGCACCTCACTTGGTTCAGATCCCGGTTCATCCTCTCTCTCACCTTAGCGAGTCGGAATAACTTCTTCTCCTCGGCTTTGTTCCCTAGTTCCTCATACAGACGAGCAAAAGTTGCGGTCTTAGCCTCCGTTATTACCATCTTCACCTCCTTCCTAGCTACCTTATACCTCTCACTGTTCTCTCTCTTTTCCTCCTAGACAGTGCTCCCTACTAACTGCAGGTAAGCCGCCTTCTTTGCTTCCACTTTACCTTTTACAACTGCATTCAACCACCAGTCTCCTATGTGGCCGCCGGTGCAGCACGAAGATATACCTAACACCTCTCTCGCCGCCTTCTTTATACAGTTCACCGTCGTCGACCACATAGTGTTTGTGTTCCCACTACTTCTCCAAGCTCCTAGTGCCGATAACCGTCCTTCCAACTCCTGAACTTTATCCTTAGTCAAAGCACCCCACCTAATCCTCGGACAGCCTCGTTCTGACCTCTTCTTCCTCCTTATCATAATACCAATGTCCATCACCAAAAGCCTATGTTGCGTTGCAAGGTTCTCACCTGGGATAACCTTGCAATCCTTGCACAACCTTCTGCCGCATCTCCTGAGGAGGAGATAGTCAATCTGAGTCTTCGCCAATTAACTTAGGTAAGTTACCAAATTCTCTTCCCGCTTCGAAAAACTTGAGTTTGCAATCACTAGATCGAATGCCTTGGCAAGGTCCAACAGTGAAGTTCTCCCTCTGTTCCGCTCCCCGAAACTAAAGCCGCCATGGACCTCAGTATAACTACCTGCTGACGACTGAAATCTCCTCCTATGAATAACCTCTCGAAAGGTGGAATACTACGAACGTTGTCATCCAACCCCTCCCAAAAGCGCCTTTTAATCTCCTCATCCAAGCTTGCTTGCGGCGCGTACGGGCTAACAACATTTAAAGTACACTCACCTACTACAAATTTAATAGTCATTAGTCTATCATTCAACCGCCTGACCTCTACCACCGACTCTCTAAGATGGCTATCTACCAGGATACCCACTCCATTCTCACCCCTCAGGACGTACCACAACTTATACCCATCAGCATTTTTCGCCCTCGATCCGACCCACCTAGTCTCCTGGACATACGCTATATTAATCTTCCTCTTCTGAAGGATTTTTGCCAACTCTATAGACTTACTCGTTAGTGAACCTATGTTCCATGACCCTATTGTCAACCTATAGGCTCCCCGCTCTCTTGCCTCCTCTACCTCCCCTGCCTCCCGTCCCACCCACTGACCCCAGCCCCACACTCTGCCCCACCCGAGGACATGCCCTTAATCTATCATAAGGTTGTATCCTGGATCGGGGCCGGACTTTGGCGGGCCGGGCTTTGGCGGTCCCGGGCTTCACGATCCCATTGGGTGGAACCGGCCCACAACGGTCCTAAGCCCATATGGTCCCAGGCTCAATGGGCCGGGCCTAGCGGGCTTTTTCGCTCCGGGCTATTTTTTTTATCTAAGGCAATTTCTTGTAAACTATATATATATATACTAATATAAATTGCTTATACATAGCTATATAAATATATATAGTATGTATGTATATACTAATATATATATATATATATATATATATATATACTAGTATACTTACACCGGAGGACAGAGAGAAGACCTCTTTCACTTGACTGTATGGCATTTATGCCTTTTGGAGGATGCCCTTTGGCCTATGCAACGCACCCGCCACATTCCAAAGGTGCATGATAGCCATATTCACTGACATGGTAGATGATATAATGGAGGTTTTCATATATATATATATATATATATATATAT
>MU780754.1:6357-27151 GCA_026770625.1 Nicotiana glauca
ACAGTTGAGCGACCGTGCTAGAACCACGGAACTCGGGAATGCCTAACACCTTCTCCCGGGTTAACAGAATTCCTTACTCGGATTTCTGGTTCGCGACTGTTAAACAGAGTCAAACCCTTCCTCGATTCGGGATTCAAAACGGTGACTTGAGACACCATAAATCTCCCAAGTGGCGACTCTGATTTTTTTTAAATAAAAATGAATCCCGTTTCGATTGTCCTTAAATTGGAAAAAACTCCTTTATTACTATATCTCTTCCCGGGTGTAGTAAAGGCCGATAAAAGCTTCGAAAAAAGGAGGTGTGACAGCGGCGTGCAGCCCGATCCACACTTAGTCCAGTAATATGCATGTAAGCCACACTGGCACAGTCAAGTTTATCATTTTCAGTTCCAATTATTAGGAATTATATATTAAGTGTTTATAACTTTAGGAATTTACTAATAATTTTGAGACAGTGTTTAACTCAGGACTGATATCATGAAAACATGCTAAGCATCATGGAAACAGTGCTAATAATCCCTAAGGGATCCAAATAATCGGTACGCAACCCAAATATGCTCATAGCAATCCAAGTAGGATGTTTACCAATCAATTTCTAGTCAATGCACATTATGAACATCACTCGGATGGACTAAGCCATAGTCCTCCAATCACAAGCAACCCTGCACTTACCGTAGAGTACGTGTCTCGCCTCAATATAGCGTCACAGTGTGATAAACCGGGGTTTCAAACCCTTAGGTCATCATCTACATCTATTACTCACCTCAAGTCGATCGAAGACTAGCCCGCAATTCCCTTTCCCCTTGAATCGACCTCCTCGCACGTCGAATCTGACCAAAACCACAACGAATACGTTACAATAGGCTAAAGAAACATAACCCAATCGGAAAGACTCGAAAAACACCAAAAATCACGAAGTTGGCAAAACCCGAGACCCGGGCAAGCTTCTTGAAAAATTACAAAATTTACATCACCGGACTCCTCGTCTCACCACGAGTCTATACATATCAAATTTATCAAAATCGGAGTTCAATTGCCCCTTCAAACCCACATTTAAACCCTCTTAAGTTTCAAGCCTTAACCTCCATTTTTAACCTTTAATTCCTTGAAATTCAGTGACAAATCCATGTTTTTACACCATAATAACATAATCCGAGTCCAATAATTCATACCTGGTGAAACCCCTTCGAATTCTCTTCAAAATCGCCCAAGAAACCGCCTAAGTCGAAGTCCAAAATATTTTTCCTTCTCTTTCAAATTCGTGAACACTGTTCACTTTAATTCCAGGTCGATTTCCGCTCCTGTGGTTAAATTACCGCACCTGCGGTCACCGCATCCGCGACCAAATGATTGCTTCTGCGATCTTACTTAAATCCCCAGGGACCACTTCTGCGGTCTTAAAACGCACCTACGGTTGCCGTTTGTGCGGACCTTTGTCCGCTTTTGCGGAAGAGTTCCAAGCCTCCCAGAACCGCTTTTGCGACCTTTATCCGCATCTGCAGAACCGCTTATGCGGTCCCTTTTCCATAGATGCGAAAATGATAGAACCAGCAACTTCAAATATGCGACAAACTCCGAATTCTCCGTTTCACCACCCGAATTTACCCCGAGGCCCCGGGACCTCAACCAAAAGCACAGACATGATCTAATACCCTATCCAAACTTGGTCAAATCATCAAAACCCTATCGTTAACATCAAAATCCTCAATTTTCGTCAAATCAAAGCCTTAGTTTCTTAAAAACTTCCGAATTGCATATTCGATCAAAAACCCGACCTAAATACCTCTGAATGACCTGAAACTTTGCACACATATCCAAAATAACCTAACGGAGCTACTGCAACTCTCGGAATTCCATTCCGACCCTCGGATCAAAATCTCACCTTTCAACTGGATATCGCCAAAATGCTAACTTCGCCAATTCAAGCCTAATTCTACATCGAGCCTCCAAATTCAATTCCGATTGCACTCCTAAGTCACAAATCATCTCCCGAACCTAACCGAATCATCAGAACTCACATCCGAGCCCTCTAACCATATAGTCAACTTTTGGTTGACTTTTCCAAAATAAGCTTCTTTCTAAGAGGCTAAGTGCCTTATTTCCAACTAAAACCAATCTAATTCTACCCGATCAACTCAAATACTGATATGGAAACATGGAGCAATACAATATGGGGGAAATGGGGCGGTAACTCACATGACGACAGGTCGAGTCGTCACATCCTCCCCAACTTAAACCATCGCTCGTCCTCGAGTGTACTTAGAGTTGTCCTAGAAGCCAACCAACAGCTGAATGACTTTACCAAGCATACCCAGGGGTGATTCCACGTTACCCTATCTCATATTGGTCCGATAACACATCACAACTAAACTTTCCCAATCCATCTAGACCATAAACCGTAGAACCACATTGCACTTTCCGAAATCATACCCAAGATCAGAACCTCACGTCAATATTCAGAATAAACTCGAACCAGCTGTAATAACCATGCCTGCAACCTCAGGTGAAATCATGCAATATACCACACAATCCAAGATTCGAAACGATTGTCACTATTCACAGCAGTTGCCCCTCAATTCAATTACCGATAGGAACCTCTTATTAGCTAAAGTCTTATTCCATAACTTTCATATACTGCCAACGAATAATGACACATGCAATAAACTGTAACAATTTCTCGAATCAACCATTCATGAAGTCACTCCCCTTTTCGCTACTACCACAATAGATTTCCGAGCTGAACCTCGATATTAACATTCCAACAAGCTGAAACCAAATCCGTTCGTATCCATTAATGGCCCCCAACGATCACTTCGGGTCCAACACACCACTCTGGTGATATGACACCTCAACACCGGCCTAAGCCACAACTTGCATAATACACGCACGATAAGAGACGGTCTGAACATACTCAAATCATGAAAATTGACTCAAACGAAAGAGTTGTACCTTAAGCTCATCAATATCATTACAACACAAGGCTGGGACCCCGCCCCACGTCATAGAAATAGAATACCTGAATCTACCCCGAAGGGTCTAATCTCCACGTAGCCTCGCTACAATGCGCAATCTTATCCAAACACTGTTACACATGAAGCACCTCAAGTCACCATGCTCAAAATAGACAGCCACATACATATTGGTGTCTGAAACCAAGCAATCCATCACACCCACGGTGAAGCAAGTAATATACACCATTCAATCCTGAAAGGACACAACCGATGCGCTATTCGCCGAGCAGCACCCTATACGGACTTTCCTTAGAAACCAGGAAGCAAGACATACCAAGTAACATATGAAAAACTATAACTAATAATTCAACACAGTTTAACGGTGGTACAACAGCAAACAATGACAAGTAGAACAGATAGATTTCAATACATGAATGCAATGCAATGCACATGACCGCTGCGGCGTATAACCCGATCCATTTGGGTACCCGCGCTCACTGTGGGGGTTCAGACTCTAGAGGGGCTCCTACAGCCCAAGCGCAATACCATCGTAGCATTCGCTGCGGCGTGCAGCCCGATCCACACTTAGTCCAGATATATGCATGTAAGCCACACAGGCACAGTCAAGTTTATCATATTCAGTTCCAATTATTAGGAATTATAGATTAAGTGTTTATAACTTTAGGAATTTACTAATTATTTCGAGACAGTGTTTAACTCAGGACTGATATCATGAAAACATGCTAAGCATCATGGAAACAGTGCTAATAATCCCTAAGGGATCCAAATAATCGGCACGCAGCCCAAATATGCTCATAGCAATCCAAGTAGGATGTTTACCAATCAATTTCTAGTCAATGCACATTATGAACATCACTCGGATGGACTAAGCCATAGTCCTCCAATCACAAACGACCCCGCACTCACCGTAGACAACATGTCTCGCCTCAATATAGCATCACAGTGTGATAAACCGGGGTTTCAAACCCTTAGGTCATCATCTACATCTATTACTCACCTCAAGCCGACCGAAGACTAGCCCGCAATGCCCTTTCCTCTCGAATCAACCTCCTCTCGCGTCGAATCTGACCAAAACCACAACGAATACGTTACAATAGGCTAAAGAAACATAACCCAATCGAAAAGACTCGAAAAACACCAAAAATCACGAAGTTGGCAAAACCCGAGCCCCGGGCAAGCTTCTCGAAAAATTACAAAATTTACATCACCGTACTCCTCGTCTCGCCACGAGTCTATACATATCAAATTTATCAAAATCGGAGTTCAATTGCCACTTCGAACCCACATTTAAACTCTCTTAGGTTTCAAGCCCTAACCTCCATTTTTAACCTTTAATTCCTTGAAATTCAGTGACAAATCCATGTTTTTACACCATAATAAAATAATCCGAGTCCAATAATTCATACCTAGTGAAACCCCTTCGAATTCTCTTCAAAATCGCCCAAGAAACCGCCTAAGTCGAAGTCCAAAATATTTTTCCTTCTCTTTCAAATTCGTGAACACTGTTCACTTTAATTCCAGGTCGATTTCCGCTCCTGCGGTTAAATTACCGCACCTGCGATCACCGCATCCGCGACCAAATGATCGCTTCTGCGATCTTACTTAAATCCCCAGGGACCACTTCTGCGGTCTTAAACCGCACCTGCGGTTGCCGCTTGTGCAGACCTTTGTCCGCTTTTGCGGAAGAGTTCCAAGCCTCCCAGAACCGCTTTTGCAACCCCATAGCCACATCTGCAGAACCGCTTATGCGGTCCCTTTTCCGCAGATGCTAAAATGATAGAACCAGCAACATCAAACATGCGACAAACTCCGAATTCTCCGTTTCACCACCCGAAATTACCCCGAGGCCCCCGGGACCTCAACCAAAAGCACATACATGATCTAATACCCTATCCAAACTTGCTCAAATCATCAAAACCCTATCGTTAACATCAAAATCCTCAATTTTCGTCAAATCAAAGCATAAGTTTCTTAAAAACTTCCGAATTGCACATTCGATCAAAAACCCGACCTAAACACCTCCGAATGACCTGAAACTTTGCACGCATATCCAAAATCACCTAATGGAGCTACTGCAACTCTCGGAATTCCATTCCGACCCTCGGATCAAAATNCCTAACCGAATCATCAGAACTCACATCCGAGCCCTCTAACCATATAGTCAACTTCCGGTTGACTTTTCCAAAACAAGCTTCCTTCTAAGAGGCTAAGTGCCTTATTTCCAACTAAAACCAATCTAATTCTATCCGATCAACTCAAATACTGATATGGAAACATGGAGAAATACTATATGGGGGAAACGGGGCGGTAATCACGTGACGACGGGTCGAGTCGTCACATCCGGGAACCACACTAGTGGATTCTGAGGGGTGCCTAACACCTTCCCCTTAGAATAATTTCAAGTCCTTACCCTATATCTGGTTGTCCAAACTCAAACCTTTTATTGTGTCCTAATGCACTTAATCATTAGGTGTCGACTCTTCAATTCTAAAACCCAATTCCCAAAAGGGAACGAGTTGTCCTCCCAAATGTCATAAACCCGATTTCGCGAGAAAAAGAGGCATCGACAAGCATGTATCAATTGCCCACAGATTTCTTGAACCAAATCCTTGACAAGCATCATGTCCTCTCCTATCTTTAAAGCATCCATAGTTTTACCCTCGCTGGAAGCTTCTTATTATTTCTTCAAGTAGTCATGAAAGAATTTTCATTTATCATGTAGATATATATTTGATGAAGATTGAAAGGAAACGTTTATCAACTGTTGTGTTCCAACAATAACCGTTACTGTTCCACCCTTTCATAAATATAATTTAATTCTTACCTATGGTTATGTTATAGGAATAGTAGTTACTTGCACCCTTCCATATTCATTATTTATTGAGTGTTTGAAGCGTTTAAGTATTGCTTCTATTCACCGATTCACTTCTAATGTAATAAGTAAATATTGAATTGAAAGTTTATTATTTATCTTCAGGGGCAAAATGGTAACTAAGATTTTAAAGAATATTACTGTAAATTAACTTTGAAGGTAGGAGATTCCTACTTTTACTATGATATGATACGATATGATGTGAGGCTAATAGGAGTTTTGCTTCTGGCGAGGTGGGTTGGGGTTTGAAAAAGGTGAAGCAGACAAGTAATTGGAGAAAATGAAAAAGAAAAAGAACAGATGAAATGATGTCCTATGCGTAACTACAATTTGAATGGAAGTACATGACCCTACAATGATTTTCGTCTCCTGTGTTATTTTTTACCGACACGTAAACAATAACAATAACAATAACCCAGTAAAATTTCACAAGTGCGGTCTGGGGAAGGTAAAGTGTATGCATAGAGGCGGATCCAGAATTTTAAGTTTATGGGGTTCATGTCACAATTTCAAATTAATATACAATAATAACTGGGTTCACAAATAGATATTTAATAAAAATTTTAACAAAAATATAGAATTTACGCAAAAGTTAATGGATTCCCAGGAACTGTATACTACATGCTAGATCCGCCCTGTACGCATACCTCCCGGAAGAGTAGAGGCTATTTTTGGGGGACCTTAGGCACAAAAAGACGAACAGATAAAATGGTCAGAAGTTGCTGTTACTATGCAGAGTCAAGAAGTCAAGTCTTTCTACTGGTGTCAATGCCTACAAAAGTTAATGTGAACATTACTTTTTTTCTTCCCCTTTCTTTTCTCTAATAAGTCTGACCCTTCTTATACGTTAATTTGGTTTCACATAATGTTTCTTTGTGACAAATTTTACCAATAAGCTAAAGGCTGGTAATGTAGAAAGTGTTCAGAAGTTATAAAACTTGATCCTATAAGATATCTGGTGAGCTAGCTAGAGTTACAATTCACAAAACTTCAGCTAGCTTTCCTCTTCTTGCAGTAGGATTCAATATGGCTTTGGCTGCTTCTTTTATTTGCTACCTTTTATCTTTTCTTCTGATCTTAGTTCAGGCAAATGGCAGAAATGATTCTATTTGTCCAAAGTCCTTTTCATGTGGGAATCTTACTGACCTGAGCTTTCCTTTCTCTCTTTCCACACAACCTGATTGTGGAATAATCCCTATATCTGGTTGTGATGCTAAACCTCATCCCAGAATCCGACTGCTTCCCGGAGGTGATTGGTACTATGCTTTACAGAAGCAATATTCATCAATTTGGCTTGGGGACGCGAAGTTTCAAACGACATTGAATCAACACAAGTGCCAGGCTTTTAACAAAGATTTCTCCCTTCCAATCTCTCCTTCTGTTTCTTTCCCTATGCTTAACCTTTACAATTTCTTCAAATGCAACAGCACCAATAATAATACCCCGAACATTACCCAGAAGAAGAACAATCATTTTGCAGGTTATAAAATGTACAATGGCTGTAAAGTCTTTAGCATATACTACAAGCTTCCCGGAGATGATAATGTTAAAGACATTCCAGCAGACAATCTTCCTACCAACTGTTCACTTATCAGATTGCCAGTTCACTCAGTATCAAGCGATGGTGATCTGTTTGACTTGTTAGGTCCCGAAATTCATGTAGAATGGAAACTCTCTGAGGACTGTAACGGATGCCACTATGGTGGAGGTCAATGCCAGACTGATAAAACCAACAGATTTTATTGTCACGAAGGTAGACATCTCCAAAATAATTTATACTTTCTAGGACACGTACATGTTTCCTTAGTCTCTTTCTTGTCCCCCTTTTGTAGATAGAAACACAACTAGGGGTAGTACTGATCAAAGAAAAGAATCAACTGGAAGAAATACAGTGAAGCTGATTCTGGGTGCAGGTATATATTTAATTGCTGCCATGTTATTCTTATTACAGAATTTTCATGCATATATATCATTTAAAATTTCATCATTTTGTATAAGCTCAAAACCTTTATCTCGCGATAAAGAAACATAAAAGAAGAGACTTAAATTATTTAGGTAACACAAAATGTATGGATACTGGAGTTAAGGGAAAATTCCTTCTCCTTGCTATTTCTTTTATCTTGTCCAAAGACATGTAATTACTGACTTCTCTTCCAGTTTTTGGTGGAGTAGGATCGGTGATGATAACTTGTATAATTATATACTTTATCTGGCGTTACAAGAAGAGTACATTTAGTCCATCCCACTTCCTCTCGACAAAGAAACTATCAGATATTTTTAATCACGATGTTGAGGGAGGCAGTCTATTCTTCGGTGTCCCAGTCTTCCATTATTCAGAACTTGAAGAGGCCACAAATGATTTCAATTCCTCGAGAGTACTTGGAGATGGAGGTTATGGAACTGTTTACTATGGTAAGAAACTTCCTAATCCAACTGAGCTTATGCTTCAACAATTTCTTCTTTTTGCTAAATCTTGTCCATCGATGAACAGGAAAACTTAATGATGGTCGCGAGGTTGCTGTAAAGCGCCTTTATGAGCACAACTGCAAGCGAATGGAGCAGTTTGTAAATGAAATTGAGATACTTACTAGACTAAGGCATACCAATCTTGTCACCCTCTATGGCTGCACTTCAAGGCGAAGCCGTGAACTACTCCTTGTCTATGAATACATTCCTAATGGAACTCTTGCTGATCACCTCCATGGTGACAGAGCGAAGGACGGATCACTCACGTGGACAATCCGCATGAACATCGCCATAGAAACTGCTGGTGCATTGGTTTACCTGCATGCTTCTGACATAATACACTGTGATGTCAAGACTAATAACATACTCCTTGATCACAACTTTAGTGTTAAAGTTGCAGATTTTGGGATTTCAAGGCTCTTCCCAAATGATGTCTCTCATATTTCAACTGCACCCCGGGGGACCCCTGGCTATATTGATCCAAAGTATCACGAATGTTACCAGCTGACTACTAAAAGCGATGTTTATAGCTTCGGGGTGGTTCTTGTTGAGCTCATTTCATCGATGCCAGCTGTGGACATGAATAGGCATAGCCAAGAGATTAATTTGGCCAACTTTGCAGTAAACAAGATCATAAAATCTGCATTTAATGAGTTGATCGATCCATCCATGGGATTCGATTCAGATACCAAGATTTGGGAAATGGCGACTTCAGTGGCGGAGCTGGCTTTTCTATGCTTGCAGACAGATAGGGATGTGAGGCCTACTATGGTTGAAGTCCTGGATATTCTAAAGGAGATTCAGACTAGTGAACTTGACAATGAAAAGAAAGCTAAAGTAGCAACAGCTCCTCCTTTCCCTGAATCAGAAAATTTGTTATTGTTGAAGCAAGTCAAATCACTACCTTCACCAAATTCTTTGAATGATAAATGGTTTACTTGCTCTGATATAACTAGTACAACTAGTTAAAGTTCTAATAGCCCCTTTCTTTATGTTCTTGATGTAAATTTTGAGAGACTATGAATATAGTACTGTCCTCTCTACCTCCACGAGGTAGGTAAGACCTGCACACTGCCTTCTCCAGATCTCACTTGTGGGATTATAGTGGGTATGTTGTTGTTGTTGTACGAATATAGTATTGTGAGAAGTTTCTTGAACTATGTATCTATGAGTGGAAGTGATTCAATTTTTAGTTTCAGTACATACTATGTATCTATGAGTGGAAGTGCTAGCACCATTTTTTGCACCAAATTTCATACCAAAATGGTATAACACCGAATTTACTCCAATCATTACACCATTTTTTACATCAAATCTTCTCTCTCTTATATATTATAGTATTATCTTCTACTTATTTTTTTTTTTTTCCTTCAAACTAATACTATCTTTTTTCTTTTTTCCACATTCATTATATATAATTCACATTCACCACTTATATAATCATATATATAATTCACATTCACCACATTTACATTTTTTAATTTTTAAATAATGGTTATATTTCTTTTTATACAATTATAATAATAAAAAAATTAACTTATAATTTTATATAAATATAATATATAAAAAAATAGGATATAAAATTAAAATTATAAAGATATAAAAATTAATTATATACTCAATATATGATAAATCAAAATTACAAAAATAAAAAGATTGAATAAAATATTAATAAATCAAATATAGAGTGATATGCCCTATAATAGTGCAAGAAATAGTGTTGCATTAGAGCAAAAAAAACACCATTTCTTGCACTAAATTTGGATTTTATGTAAGAAATAGAGTACCATTCGAGATGGTCTAATGAAAGTTTTGCTCTATTTGTGCAGTTTAACTTCTTGTTGCAGGCTTATCTAGTTTATTTTTCGGCTTGTCATACCATCTTTGTTATAAATAATGTACTTGTTATGGCAGGTAACTTAACTAATGTATAAGGATATTATAACACTTTACTACTATTAATAAGCCATAACCGGTAGGAGCTTCCGGTTCGAGTGAATTTACGAAAAAACCATAAAGATTCAACTTTATTCTAAGAATTGACAAATTAACCAAGCACAAAGATCTCCGTCAGAGGGCAATTAAGTCATTTCAGAACGTAGCCCCAAATACGTGGACAACTTTGCAGGAAAATTGGGCCCTACTCCAATTTTGCTTCCACGCGCTTAATTTGAAGGCTCTTAAAACATTATTACTTCTTTTAACATAAAAAAGAAAATTCGAGCCCCACTTGAACACGTGAATCTCTTTTATGAGATAAATATGGCAGCTTTTCAAATGCTAACTCTAGAGTCTGAGTATAATTTTATCCCTTATTTAGCTCTTTACTAACTTCAATTATCTTTATACATTTACTAAATTTAGCAAACCTTTGAGAAATTTTAAATGCCAGCAAAAACTATTTTGCATGATAATATTAGGAGATAGAATAGAGATTGGAGAGGGGTAAGGCTACATATTCATTTTGAAATTTTGTCATATACCTACCTATTGTACTCTTTGATTCATATTTATTTAAATAAGTTATAGATAAAATGAACTTCTATTTGATGCTTATTATAATTTATCAATTTACTGCCGTTTTGGACTTCAATCTAAATGGCAAAACTGTGTTAGTTTGAATTTTAAAATTTTTGCATAGTTCCAAAGGTTAAGAAATAAGTTCACTTTTCAAATGTTAGTTTGAATTTTAAAATTCATTTACAAAATATCTAAAAGCTGGGTATATTAAATTTTAATATCCTAATTCCCATTTGATTGTAGTTTAATTGGGATTTTTGACATAATTGCATTTTTTGCAGAAGATTTGTAGAAGTTTTAGTCGTTTTTTATTTGTGAAAACAGAAAACAAAACATCTATAATTAGAATACAAATAATCTATAATTTATCTACAAAATATCTATAAACTGGGTACATTGAATTTTTATATCCCAATTCCCATTCAATTGTTGCATAATTGGAAATTTTAACATAATTGCATTTTTTCAGAAGATTTGTAGAAATTTTAGCCGTTTTTTATTTGTGAAAACAGAAAATAAATCATCTATAATCAGAATACAAATAATCTACAATTTATCTACAATTTTTGCAATATGTCTTCTTCTTCTTCGAGTTTCAATCTGAAATTCAATCAAAACCAAGTCTAATCTTCACCAACGCCCCTCAAAATTGAGATATAAACTCCAAACCATATTCCCGATTATTTTCAACAACACCCAATCCAAACAAATAATGAATTTTGAAAATCCAAATTTGAATTCAAAGCTTTCAAGTTTTTTAATGGCTGTCAATGGTGGAATTGTTGCTCTCTTTTTATTTGCTTTGTATTACTAAAATTTGCGATTGAGAAATAGAGAGAGATGTAGAGAGAATGTCGATGAACTGAGCTTTGTTGACAATTTTGTATTTTTTTGATTTGTGGCTTAAGGAACAATATCAAAGAACAGAGTTTTTGCAGAAAAGAGTATATAATTTGAATTTAAATTGAAGATATAGGATTTACGTTTCAAATTTGATCTGAAGGTCGTTAAATCAATTAGAATATTCTGTTCCTGATTTGTAGCGCGTTTAATTAGGAAGATTCAGCTACTAATAATTAGTATTTAATGAATGGTATAATAATTATAGAAAAACTATGAACATAGAAGGTAAATTAGAAACTATGCACATATTTAATAATAAAGTTTCATATATGATATAGGAAGGAAAAAATCTCTATCGCAAATGGTTATAAAGGCCCATTCCCTTAGGAAAGTTGCATCCCAACGTGTTACTTCATTACCAAATCATGAAAAGGGAAGTTTTGAGTACAAAATGCTAAACTTTTATACTGAACATATAATTTACAGCTTGAGGAATTGGCATTACATAAATCGATCAAATTTAAATAATTTTTTATTAGAAAGAAAGAGCATAAAATATGAATCTAATAATAATTATTTTTAAATAACATTTAATAATAATTATTTTTATAATAAAACACTCGAGTATACGCATAATGGACGCCACTAGCAGTGGACAAAATGACAGATTATAAATTTTATTTATTTAAAGTTTGTTTTGAACCAGGACCCAAAAAATTATTAGTCATAATATGCTATATAATTTTCTTGAACTTTTTTTAACATCTTCACTTTTTATTTTGACTTAAATTAAATTAATAATAAAAATTTACAATCACTCATATAATCCCTAATTTAAAATTACAAATCCAAATATAATTTACTTAAATATTTAAATTATATCCCTTAGGAAATAATAAATGATTAAATTACTATGATGAACGACATATGTAAAATAAAGTACATACTTAGCTAGCGTTTGGACATAGATGGTTGAAAATTGAAAAAAGAATTTTTAAAGTTGTATTAAAACTAATTTTTTGAAGTTGAAGTTGTGTTTGGACATGCATTTAACTTGAAAAAGAAAGTTGAAGTTTTGTAAGTGAAAGAAAAATTTTCACCACCAGTTTTTGGACTTGAAAAATTTTTCCACTTTTTTTTTCTTTTCATAAACTGATCATATTCTATGAACAAATTTTATTTTTTTTTTAAAATTGATAAAAAATAAAATCTAAAAACGATAAAAATGCTTTTAACCCAACTGGGAGCTTAAAAGCTTCTAAATGATACCAGGATAATATACTACTAAAAATTGGAAGAGAAACATTAAATCAAGCTGTATATTTAAAGACGAACGGCTCACATAGCCTTTGGGCTCGGGCATAACCGCACTAGTATAGTACACATGCATCAAATTCTTCGAAAAATGGCTAAATATGTCCTTCTACTATCATAAATTAGTTATAAGTAACCAACATTATATTTTCCTTCATTATTCACCCTTACCGTTATCCATTTTAATATTTTTGCCCGGACCAATTCATAAAAACACGTGTCAACATCTTAAAAAACCTAACTATTTTTCCTCTAACCCAACCCACCCGCTCAGCCCCAAACCCGAAAAGCCCCCAATCATTCAACAATCACAGAATCATTTCGCGAATTTAGGCATTGATTAGTACTATTAAGATTCACAACAGATTTAAAAAAATTCTTATCACAAAACACGGTTCTTGTCAATTTTCCTTTTCAATTTCACCATCTCACAATTGTGATAAATTCAATAGCTTCCTAGCATCTGCCACCGTCAATTTGCTCTCTAGCGCCGATTTCAGCAGTAATTCTTTTGGCGGCAATAGCCCGTCGAGTTTGATCTTGCTTCTGCCGATGTCCATTTCATATAGTTTCTCGATGAGCTTTTCGCCGGAGGGTAGTGATTTGAGATCTGGGAGGTCACCGGAAATGGGTAGCGGTGGAGGAATCATCGGAAAACTCCGTGGTCTCCTAGATCTGGGATGATTTTATTATCAGGACAAGGAGTAATCAGTGATCTGGAGTACTACTTTTGATGAATTAAATGGAAGAGACACAATCATGGGAAACCATAGAATTACAAAGCAATCTTCTATTCAGGGAGGAGGGTGGGGATGTGGTGGTGGGAAATTTTGTTTTACCTTACTCTTTCGAGTCTAATAAAATCTGGTAGTCTGCTTGTACTGGTTATGCTTTTACATTTGCCACCAAAAAAAGAAACAAAAAAAATAATCATGCTGGTAGTTGGAGGTTTAAGCTTCAATCTCAAATTCCTTCCTCTATACAATACATTGCTTTTCTTTGCTTGTGCTGAAATTTGTTAAAATGGAATTTGGAGGCAGTTAGAGGTGCCGGCGGAATCAGAGAAGAGGGAGGCGTTTGCTGTTGTTGGGCCTTTCTTGGTGTTGCTGAATTGGGTCAAAATTAGGGGTGTGTCGTTTATTTTATAAAATTTGTATCATACTAATTTTTCGGTTATTCTATTATATAACTAAAATTAGACCTTTTGAAATCATTCCAATCATGTCGGTTTCTCTTCTATATCGATACAGTTCGGTTAATTCATTAATAGAAGTAGAATGCAATAACATACATTATTTTACGGACTTAGAAAACTCTCTATATGTTTTTTACTGTTTAAAGGATGGTGAATTAAAAAAAAGGAAAAATGGCTTAGAGTATAGATCAGTGTTGTCAAAGGCATGCTTAAGCCTTGAAACGAGGCTCAAAATATGTTGAGTGCTTTCCCTCGCTTTGTGGGCGCTTTAGTATTGCATCAAGCCTCTAAGGCATACTATTCCTTGCCAATGAGTGTAATCATAAAAAAGCGACATTAAACGATATCTTACTTTATCGTAATTTTTTTCCAATTTCTTTGTCCATATATTTATTATTCATGCTTATAATTATTAGTTTTGGACTACATATATATATTTTTACTTTTTCTCTAGTTGTGTCTTTTTTCATTAAAGCCCACGCTTTATTTGCGCTTTGCGCTTTGCGCTTTGCGCCCCAACAGTCCTTAGAGTTTTTTTTTGTGCTTTTCGCCTTTGATAATATTGGTATAGATCCATCAACTATTCTACACCAACGTAAAAGAAACCAAGTAAAACAAAGAAAATATAAATCAAACGAGTGAAAGGAAACATATTCAATACATTGTAGTTTGCTACTCATAATCACTAGACTACTTTGTGTCTTGCTAATAATGATACTTGAAATAACTTAATTTAAGTAGAAGTAGCATAATGGGATTTAGGAATTAGTATTTTGAGCTTAATTACTTGTTCACTTATAATAGTTTTCATAATTTCAAGGCCCAAAGAAAAATTTAATGCATTATTATTTTTAAACTTAATAGATAAATATATTTTCCACATGTGAAATTTATTCGGTACGGTTCGGTATATTTTCGGTTTATTTTTATAAAATAAAAACATATCCTAATTATCGGTGCGGTTATAGATTTATATAAAAACCTAAAAATCGGTTCGGTTCGGTTCGGTGCGGTACGGTTCAGTCGGTTTAGTCGGTTTTTAAATATCCATTGACACCCCTAGTCAAAATAGCACGGTATAGTCAGTTTTCGCGCTGGTCAATCAAAAATAGCCAGCGTTTACCAAGTCAATGAAAAATAGTCACTATTTTGTTGCAACAGAGACCGGTCCCGTATAATATACGGGAGTTCGGTGCATTTGTGTACGAACTCCATCATATTATGCTGGACCGGTATACTTTGCTGACTCCTGTATAATATACGGGAGATTGGAGCACCGATGGTCAAAATTCCAGTATATTACATTGGACATTATACTTGCTGGAACTCCAGTATATTATGCGGGAGTTCCAGCATAATTATATTTGAACTCCCGTATAATATGCGTGCGTATTTTTCGGATTTTGAACAGTGTTTTCGTTCAGATTTATTTTTACATGAAAAGTGGCTAAAATTCGATTACTTTTGAAACTGGGCTATTTTTGAATGACCAGTTGTAAATCTGGCTATTTTTAAATTTCTCCCATGTCGGGTCGGGCTGATTAGGTGAGGTAAATGGGTAGATGGTTATGTTGTTTCAGATCGCGCCACGTGTCTTACTAAAAGGATCCGTTAGTTGTAGGTACAAAAATATTAAAATGGGTAACGGTAGGGGTAAATAGTGAAGGAAAATATAACGGAGGTTACTTATAACTAATTTACAATAGTAAAGGGACAGATCTGGCTCTTTTCGTAAATTCTTTAACTAATCATTAATTCTAGGGTAAAGGTCAAAATTTGTTGTACTATCTAAAATTGCTCAACTCTTTTCTTTTTTGCACTTTTGGTCTATATTCATATCTCTGCCCGTTAACAAATCGTCTCGTATTTCCCTTGCCACTAACGAAGTTCCAATATGAAATAAATGGATTCCATGTGTCCAAATTCTTTGCCAAAAAAGGTATACCTCAAGTTGGAGTTTCAAGTTTCGTCAGGGAGAAATTCAAAAATAGCCAGATTTATCACTGGTCGTTGAAAAATAGTCAAGTTTCAAAAGTCATCGAAATTTAGCCACTTTAAATTTGAGCGAAAACACTGTTCAAAATCCAGAAAAATACGCCCGCAAGTTCCAGCATAAGTATGCTTGAACTCCCGTAAATTTTACGGGAGTTCCAAGATAACTATGCTGGAACTCCCACAAATTTTACGGGAGTTCAAGCATAATTATGCTGGAACTCCCGCAAATTTTTCGGGAGTTCCAGCAAGTATAATTGTCCAGTATAATATACTGTAGTTTGGAGCACTGGTGCTCCAGTCTCCCGCAAATTTTATAGGAGTTAGCAAAGTATACCGGTCCAGCATAATATGATAGAGTTCGTACACAAATGCACCAGAACTCACGTATATTATACTGGACCGGTCCCTGTTGCAGCAAAATAGTGGCTATTTTTTATTGACTTGATAAACGCTGGCTATTTTTCATTGACCAGTGTGAAAACTGGCTATACCATGATATTTTTACGTTAAGGTTATGGGCCAACAGCCCAACACGAGACCTTTTCCTAACTGTAGGGCTAATATTGAACCAAAAGTTTAAACCGAGGATAAAATTGTTCAATCTCGAATAGTACAAGGACAAATTTGACCATTTTCTTTAATTCTATTTCACATTCTGGCTCTAGCCAATGGTTGACTTGCCAAAAAATAGACAAAAACAAAAATAAAACAAAAAAAAGAATATTCTACCTCTATTATCATGTTTCATTGAACAAAGATTTTATATATTTGCTCCCTTTTATTTAATGGTTTATTCTGATGAGATCACATTCAAACAATTTTATTCTCAAAGTAAACTACAGCTTTATATTCTTAAGGAAATTGCAATATAATATATTTAGCTTCACCACTTGTTCTTAGAAAAATACAATGGAGTAGAAACCCAGGCATAGACTCATTCAAAACTACATTCTGGAATTTGACAAAATGATTATTTTAAAGAGTCAAATGATTGTAAGTCTTTATATTCGGCTAGCTATATTTGATTTCTTATTTAAATTTGCAGCCTTAAATGTCCCCACTAATTTTGGCTTTTATTTTATTGCTAAATTTATATATTTTTTTAATGCCTGTTTCTTGAATTATTGGTACAAGATAAGAAAGTCCAAAGTCAAGTATAAGAGGGATTCAGAGTGAACATAAGAACATTTTGGTACTCATATTTTGTCTATAGTTTTTCTTTATTTGTATGTAATCTGTTGAAGTTTAGAGTTAGACTAATGGCTGCAGCCTGTTTTTATGCTATGTTTTTGGTGTTTCATTTGGTTTTCTTTAACTTAGTTAAAGGTGAGAGTAAATCTTGTCCAAAAGAGTTCAATTGTGGAAAACTTGGAAATATGAGTTATCCATTTTCAGAAATCAAGAAACCTCATTGTGGATTATGTAAGATTGATTGTAATAACACTCTTCAAAATCCAATAGTAGAGATTGAGGGAGAGTTATACAATGGATACAAGAAGTGGTTTTTGGTTAACAGTATCGATCTTTCGGACCCGATTCTTGATGTTTATTTAGCAAATAGAAGTTGTAAATCCTTTGAAAGGAATCTATCTTTTCCAAATTCTCCTTCTGTTTCATTTGGAGTGTTCAACAATATTACTTTGTTCAAATGTATGAATAGAAGTATGGAGATAGATGGTTTTTTTCGGAGTTTTCAGAACTACTCGAAATGTGATGGCTTTAGCTTATACTATCATAAACCAAGAACAAATCGAAGACGTAGTATTCCAACTGGTGTTCTTCCTGCAAATTGTGCAGTTATTCGATTGCCTTTGACGTTTCTTTCGCCTTCAGAACCAATTTCTAATGATTTGTTTGATCTATTAAGTTCAAAGTTCAAGTTAGATTGGGAAGTGTCAAGAGATTGTTTGGATTGTATCTATAGAAAAGGGCAATGCCAAAGTAACAGCAAAAACCTCTTCTTTTGCTCCAAAGGTAATATTGCATAGATAATGCTTGTCAGTTGTAGAATGGCTGGTAAAGTTGATGCCATGCTATGTTGCTCGAACTCTCCGAAAATATCAGTGGGTGCGTGTCGGATGCTTCGAAAAAAGTGCATTTTTGGAGGATCCGACACAGTTGCAGCGCCATTTTGGAGGGTCTGCACAACATAGCTGCCCCATGTAATCAGGAGGTCAAATGTTCGAGCTGTGGAAACAGCCTCATGCAGAAATGCATGGTAACACTGCGTTCAATAGACCCTTGTGGTCTGGCCCTTCCTTAGACCCTGCGCATAGCAGGAGCTTAGTGCACCGGGCTGCCCTTTTAATGCTTGTCAGTTGCTTGTTTGGATCTTATTTCAATTTTGGAAAGGATTTTAAATGTCTGTTATTTGGCACCTTCCAATATGTTTAATATGTCAATGTGTGCATTGCTTTAAGTCTTATTGTGACTAATTAACCTATCATTTGTGTTTTCTGCAGCAGCAAAAAAAAATTTGGGACTGGTTTTAGGCACAGGTACATGTCTATAATCAATAAATATCCTATTGTTCTGCTCAAACTTAGAATTCTTTTATATGTTGAAGGGCAAATATGTATCCATTTTCAATACCACAATTGTAAAATGTAACTTTGTGTAATATCTCATGTTCTGTGCAGTGCTTTGTGGTTTCTTGATCATAGCAATCAGCATTGTGATACTTATAATCTGCTGTTGCAAAAAGGGTAATAGAAGTTTTGCGAATATTCTTCCGAGAAGTACCCCTTCTGAGCCCTCAACGCTAAGCTACGAGTTAGACTGCGGGTTCTTTGGCGTTCCCGTCTTCACTTATGCTGAACTTCAACAAGCTACCATGAATTTTGATTCCTCTAGAGAACTTGGAGATGGAGGATATGGAACAGTTTACTATGGTAAGAAACTTTTAGAAGCAACCCTCAATACCTATCTAAACAGTGTAATTTTCACGACGAAGGGGTGTCAATTAGCTATGTGGCTCCGCCACTGCTGGCCATCATTGTTTTCTTTTTCTTGAAGCTAATTGTTGTGTACTAAAAACTAGGGAAACTTCAGGATGGAAGAGAAGTTGCAGTGAAACGCCTGTACGACCACAATGCTAGGAGAAAGGAGCAGTTTATAACTGAGATTGAAATCCTAACAAGGCTAAGGCACAAAAATCTTGTTTCTCTTTATGGTTGCACGTCTAGACTCAGCGATCAACTTCTACTCGTTTATGAGTATGTCCCTAATGGAACGATTGCTGATCACTTGCACGGTCATAAGTTGAAGGATGGCTCGCTCACATGGCCTATTCGCATGAAAATTGCTATTGAAGCTGCTAGTGCTCTGGCTTATCTGCATGCTTCTGGTATAATCCACCGCGATGTGAAGAGTAACAACATACTACTTGATCAGAACTTCAGTGTCAAAGTCGGAGATTTTGGGCTTTCAAGACTTCATCCGAATGACATTTCTCATATATCAACTGCACCACAAGGTACCCCTGGATACGTCGATCCAAAGTACCACGAATGTTACCAGCTGACCGATAAAAGTGATGTTTATAGCTTCGGAGTAGTCCTCGTTGAACTGATATCATCAATGCCTGCAGTGGATTTCAGTAGACATAACGAAGAGATCAACTTGTCTAACTATGCTATAAACAGGATTTTAAGGTGTGCATTCGACGAGTTGATAGACTCGTCTCTTGGTGTTCATTCAAACGCAGAAGTTAGGAGGATGACTAGTTTAGTGGCCGAGCTATCTTTTCGATGCTTACAACTCGACAAGGACATGAGACCTAGTATGGTTGAAGTACTAGAAACATTGCAAGAGATTCAACAAGGTGAGTTCAAACATGACAAGAAAATGGAGGGCAATGTTAACAGTAAAGAGAGTGTAGAAATCCCTCTTTCACCTGAATCAGAAGACCATGTATTATTGAAGAAAAACAGGATTTTAACTTCACCAAATTCTGTAACTCAAGTGTGGACTAGTGACTCTAGTAGAAGTACTACCACTAGTACATGAGCTTCATATGATTTTTTCTTTTCTTTTTTTTCTTTTTTCCTAGTTCATGTTGATAAGCAGAAATACACAGAAATTTAGCCAAATCATACCATTAACTGAATTTTAGTAGGTAATTGTTTCATGCTCACCGAAGGGGAGCGGCGTAATGGGTAAAGTTGTTTCCATGTGATCAGGAGGTCACAAGTTTGAGCCGTGGAAATAACTTTTTGCAGAAATGTAGGGTAAGACTGCATACAATAGACCTTTGAGGTCCGGCCCTTCCCCGGACCCTGTCGCGCATAGCGGGAGCTTAATGCACCGGGTTGCCTTTTTTTTTTTTTTTTACTTGTTTCATGCTCTTTGTTATATTGCCTGTCAAAATGTTTCCTATTCTAAATTAACTCATTCAAAATTGGAACTGAAGCATATCTGAAATAATATTTAAGCATATATAATTACATCAATTCTATTATCTTTTCCTAGCCACTCAAAAATAATTTTAACAATTTGCACTATCATCATAGTCATCATTATATTTCACCATCATCAAAAAGGACTATTGCTGCTAATTTTGTCTTTGGATGTTGACTTCGAGTTACATGAAACATATAATAACTTACCCCCTCCCCT
>MU780754.1:27503-37822 GCA_026770625.1 Nicotiana glauca
AAATCATATTAAAAATTTGTTTTTTATAAATAAATTTTGGATCATAGACCGGGAAATTATTAATATGATGGAATCAGGACACTTGCCTTATAAGCCCATTATTTATGAATGCAGGTTGTTAATGGGAGCAACGAAGAAGCTTTTTGACAAACCAAGGATATTTTGGTAGTTCCTTCGACGTTTGCTAATGATGCAGTATGAGCAGACATTTTAGGAACTACATTTGATAGAAAAACTACGGAATGTAATATTGCTAATATTTTTGTATACAATTCTGGCCACCTGGACAACTCTATAAACATGATTATGATGTAATTATTAGTTAATAATGATTATCTAGTTCGCCCAAAAAAAATGAGAAAAGAAGAAAGCAAAATAAAAAGAATTATTTTACATCACACTTCTATACACCAACCCATGGGTGGATTCACCCTTGTAATTGATGTATACTCCTTCGCCGAAAAATTACAGATAAGTAATTTTTATTTATTTATGTAAATATATATTATATGTTAAATCTCCTTAACTTTTCGTATATTTACTTCTTTCTATTTTGATTTCCCTTAGTGAATCCCACGTAGAAAAACATTTATTGATATTGAATATATCAAGAGGAGCAAATGTATGTAAGTCACATGATCATAAAAATGATGTTGATTCCTCTAGATGAGATTGAATTAGTTCAAGAAAAGACAGATGAGGTTATTGACCAATCATAACTTGGACTATGTGGTCGATATTTGTGTGGATTTGCACATGAAAATACAACTCAAAAATGGTTGGTGAAATTAGCAAAATAACTTGGTCATTTTGTATCGAAAAGATGACGCTATATAGCCGTTGTAAAAATAATAGGCAAAAAAATGTATATTTTTTGTATATATATACATTCTGTATGTTATTTACAAAAATTATACAAGTTTTATACACTTTTTCGGCTACCAAATGTAAATAGTTTCTGGTGCGGGCTAAACGTGATAATACCCCTTTTGTATCATGTTGCAGTGTAGAAAATATAACTTAAAGTTTATGTTACTCGGACTTTCCAAAAATGTTATCGCACCCGTGTCGGATCCTCCCAAGATACATTACTTTTGAAGTATCTCACATGCATCTGGTGACATTTTTGAAAAGCCCGAGCAACATAGCTTAAATTTAAGATTTTCCTCCTCATAGATTTATCTATGTAAAGATGATGTTTGGTTACTCTATATTTGACTTAGTGAGGTTAAGTTGAATGAATTGTCTTAAAACTTTCTCTTATCTTTTTCTTTTTTAATAAGAACTAGCCACCTTACTGTTTTTAATTTAAAAATATTAATATAGGTAGTTATACAGATAACTATATTATGGTGTTCAAGAATTCCACTAAACCAGATTTAGCATTGTCTAAGTTGGTCTTAACAATTCCATCAAATTAAATGACTCATTTTCGGCAGAGTTTAGAAGTAATTTGGATGTATTAAATAAGTTTCGGTTCAAAAAAAATTAGAAGAAATATTTTGACGTAATATGCAAGTTTTTAATATAAAACAGTGTAAAACAATCAAAACTGGAAATATATAATAAATAGGCTGATTTGAAGCTCCCCAGCTTTTGAACCAAAAATGGCAACTTTTGGATAATGGTAATTTTAGGGGTTATTGAGTAGATTATTTGATTTCTAAAATCTTTCCAATATGGCATGCTTCATTCAAAAAGAATGGAAAAGAACAAAAATAAGAATTTAATTCTTGGCCCATTTTCCACATAAAAATATTATTTATATACCAAGAAGAGCCAAAAGTGAAAAAGATTTATATAAAGTGTCTTTTTCAACTTTTAATTGAAGGTACTCATTTTTCCTAACTACTTTATAGGATCATTATATGTGGAAGGAATGATTTGAAATGTCCCCTTTTTAATAAGTCATGTTTCAAAGCTCACCCTCAAATGATGTGGAGGGAAATATGTTTCGCGTTCGAGCCTGAGATAAAATAACTTCTTAATAGCAACATTTTGCCTTTCTTTCACACTTATGTGGTATGAATCTAAATTAGTCACGTCGGTGAATTTCAAATACAGCAAACCATTTTTGTCTTTGAATCTTAATAAGTGGAAGGAAGATAAAGGGCAACCCGATGCACAGAGATACGAAGTCAAGATTTAAATTTTATTGGTTCGGGATTGTAAGTCTTTTAAGTTACTGGATTCTAAATATAATAAGTTGTACATATTCAATGGATTTCTTAAGACAAATACATGATTTGAACGAAAGTTATTGGGTTCGGCTTAACTTGCATCCCGCACTTTGTCTCCCCTGAATACACAAAGCATCTTGCGTTCATGCAGGCGTGAGCTATAGCATGGTGCTTCAATAAATAGAAAATTCCCCATTGTGTAAAAGTCACAAGGTCCCACACTCCATTTTGGCCAATCTTCCATTAAACTGTCTTTCTTCAAAGTCTTGCTTCCACATGTTTAATTCAACCTAACGTGTCCAAAGGACAACAAAAATTAATGCAAAATCCTATGGCTAAGCAAAAACAAACAATAAAAGAAACTCTGCAAAGTTAAGATTTTGTTAAAACATTCTTGGTTATTCTTGTTAATGTTGTTGTTTTTTTTCTTTTTTATCCAAAAGGGTATATCATGGATTTATTTTCTTGGTTTTTTATTTCCATTTTCTTTCGTTTTTGGTGCTTTAATTCAGCTCTAGGACAGAACACTTCCTCCTCAAGTTGCACTAAAGAATTCCAATGTGGAAACTTAGGAAATTTGAGCTTTCCTTTCTACAAATCCACACAACTTGATTGTGGTTTGTGTAAAGTGGATTGTGAAGAAAATCCACATCCCATAATTGAATTGGATGGAGTGAAATATCAAGCTCTTGAGAAATCTGAAGTTTTCATCAAAATTAAGGACACTATTCTTGGAAATCTTTTGAAAAACAAGAGTTGCCAATCTTTTGATAGAAATCTGTCTATACCAATCTCTCCTTCAATCACATATAGACTCAGCCCCTTTCTCACTTTGTTCAAATGCAATAATAGCCAGAAGACATATGAAGAAGTTTTCACTTCCACAATATATCAAAGCTACAATAGCTGTGAAAGTTTCATATTATACTATAACCTCTCAATGAATTACTATCCAGGATTTCCTCTTCCTAGTAGTTGTTCTTTTATTCGGCTGCCCATGCCATCGAATTCAGAATCAAAATCAGAAAACAATGGCCTATTTGGTATGTTAACTGATGAAGTTGTACTAGGATGGACTGTGTCTGATGAATGTAATCGGTGTTACTATAGAGGAGGCAGATGTCAAACTGATGAAACTACTAACAAATTTCATTGTTATAATACCAAAGGTAAAGAACTTTTGTCATGGTTTACATTAGAGATTTTGGTTCTGTTTTATAAACCTTGGTTCAACTTACATTTGCATTGTTTACTATGGTTGCAGGAAATAAAAAAGTGAAAGTGATTGTTGCAGGTACTTACCTATACCATTATCTACTATTTTGTTGTTGTCCATCACAAGATTTAGTCTTTGTACTATTTATTCAACTTTAGTCCACACTTTATTATGTCCTTTGATCGATATATTGTGTCTCGTTGGTACTATCTTTTTGGCGTATGTTGTTGTTACTGTTCTATTGTCTCATTTCATCTTCTTGTGCCGAAGGTCTATCGGAAACAGCCTCTCTACCCCAACCCCTAAGGCAGGGGTAAGGTCTGAGTAAACACTACCCTCCTCAGACCCCAATTGTGGGAATATAGTGGGTTGTAGTTGTTGTTGTTGTTGTTGTTGTTGTTGATCGGTATATTCTGTGCTTCAGTTTCAGCATTTATTGGTTTAATTGTTGGACTCTGCACAATTGCGTGTATTATATGGTTTTGCAAGAGGAGGAAAAATGATTCTTCACCATTTCTTTCAAGAAATACATCTGGTGTTTCAATGATTCATCAAGAGATCGAGGAACGTAGCCAATATCTCGGAATCCCGGTATTCTCCTACAGAGAACTTGAAGAAGCCACCAACAAATTCAACTCTTCTAAACAACTTGGTGATGGAGGTTATGGAACTGTGTACTATGGTAAGATAGATTTTTAACACATTTGCCCCGTTGGCCAAAAATAATTACAGTCTTTAGCCAGGTATTCAAAAAATATACACTAATTATCTATAAAATATTTATATCATATACCTTATTATACAAAATTATCCATTTGCTGACTATTATTTTGAAAGGCGGCTATACTATGTAGATTAATAATATTCTAAAAAAAATCCACAAAAGTCTGTTTTCTTAGTTTTGCTTTCTGAGGGGGCAATGTAACTAATAAGCATCTTGATCTAACAGCTATTACTGTATGGTTAAAATCAGGGAAACTTAGAGATGGAAAAGAAGTTGCAGTTAAGCGCCTTTATGAGCACAATCACAACCAAATGAAACAGTTCATCAATGAAATTGAAATTCTTACTCGCCTTAGGCATCCGAATCTTGTTATCCTTTATGGATGCACATCAAGACGTAGTCGTGAACTCTTCCTTGTTTATGAGTACATTCCCAATGGAACAATTGGTGATCACCTGCACGGTCATAGAGCAAAGGATAAGTTACTTACATGGCCTATACGGCTCAAAATCGCTATAGAAATTGCCAGTGCATTGGTTTACCTTCATGCTTCTGACATCATACACCGCGATGTCAAGACTAATAACATTCTCCTGGACAATGACTTTTGTGTCAAAGTAGCAGATTTCGGGCTGTCAAAACTCTTCCCTAATGGTGTTACTCATATCTCAACTTCACCTCAGGGGACCCCGGGATATGTTGATCCTCAGTATCATGAATGTTACCAGCTTACTGATAAGAGTGATGTTTATAGCTTCGGTGTTGTCCTCGTCGAACTCATATCATCAATGCCTGCAGTGGATATGAATAGACATATGCACGAGATTAACTTGGCTAACTTCGCGATGAACAGGATACTAAAATGTGCGTTTGATGAAGTGATCGATCCATCTCTTGGATTCAAGACAGATAATGAAATTAGGAGGATGACTATATCAGTTGCAGAACTAGCTTTTCAGTGCCTGCAAGGTGTGAAGGACATGAGGCCTAAAATGGAAGAAGTACTCGAGACGTTGAAGACTATTAAAGAAGGTGAATGGAAAAATTATCACAGAAAGGAGATCAGTGGTAAATGTACTGACCTTAGAAGGGTAAAAGCGCGTATTCCTTCTGAAACGGAGGATGCTGTGTTATTGAAGAAAAATATTCCAGCTTCACCTGATGCTGTGATTGATACATGGGCTAGTAGCTCCACTACAAATAGTACTGGAGGTTGATATTAGTAGACTTTTTTTTCCTCTTCATGTTAGATAAACATCAAGATTAGTACAATGTCATTTATAGAGACAAGAATTAGCTTGTTTCAGCCTGTTTATTTGGTTGATGCTTAAGGCATATGTCATGAGCATTGTAAATGAAGGTTTTTGAAGTGTTAGTTATAGTTATATGCATATGGATCCTTAGTCATCAACCAATTCCTATGTTGCTCGGATTCTCCAAAAATATCACTGTACCTATGGGAGATCCTCCAAAAATGTATGACTTTAGGAGGATCGGACACACACTAGACATATGTTTGGAGGATCCGAGCAACATAGACCAAGTCAATTATGCCTCTTTAGCTAAGTTGCACGGACTCTTCAATTTTGGTGTCGTCCCGCCCCGATACGAGACTTGGACGGGTGCTGGAGCGGGAAACATCCCGGATACGGTCAACCGACTTCGGACACTTTGACCGGAGTCCATCGACAAATTTGGAAGAAGTTGAGAAGTTGGGAATTTTGAGGAAGATGACCTAGAAGATCTGCAGTTCCTTCCTAAAGACTCTTAATCGTAATAATATAATAATAAGTGACCCCTTTATTCTCCATTATATGCCACTTGTGCCCTTTATTCTCCACACTTGTGAGTTGTAACACGTTATTGATAGGTTTTTGGTTGTTATTTGCAAATATTTCTTTCTCATACGATATATAGGAATAATTTATATATTTTAATCGCGTAAAATTAATTTATACGGAATTATTTACTAGTTTTACAAATTTATCATAACTTAGTAGTATTGTATAATTTTCAAATATGTAAATTTACAATATTTTTATAGCTCTATTTTTTATTATTTTGAATTTTCTTAGTCATATCCCCGCACCCGTATCCATATTCAGATTCGCACTCCCGAATCTTAAAATTTAGATTTTGTCGAATCTGATACTTGGAACCGTGGCCGTATCGGATACCCGCACCCGAGTCCGAGCAACTTAGCCCATTAGCTTAGTTCTCTGCTACCAACAGTGGTATCCCTTTTCTTGTGTTGTATTAGCAAACTCGAGGGAGTTATAGATTGGTTTCTTAGAACTAGAAGGTTGAATTTATGCAAAAGTTTGAAGATTTTGGAAGAAATATTTTTTTTTTTTTGGGGTGGGGGGGGGGGGGACCTGAGGTTGTATACAGCAACAAAGTTTACTACATAAAGATTTATATGAAAACCTGTTATTTCTGTTGGTGAAATGACATCAAGTAATGTTGCGCCTTTTATGCAATCTCTCTTTGGAGTCAACTCCATCTTTGTAAATCTCTAACTTCTGCAGCTGCATTGACTCCATTTCTAATGAATTTACTAGTATAACAATATGTATAATATATGTAGGCCGTAGCACTCAGGGGTGCGGTTAATGGTCAATAAAGTGAGTGAAAACCATGAACGACCAACATTTAAGTCCCTTCCGAGACAAAAGAATGTTAGATGATTTCGTTCCATCCGCCTAAGCCTTGGTAAGATAGAGCTATCCAATACCTATGCTGGTTGGAGGTAACAAGTATCCGAACACGAATTTGACGTTTAACGAAAGCAGTACATTATTTGTCGTCCAGCTAAAATTCTACTTGGAATATGATGGTTTTTGCTAATATTTCTATTTCTATAGAAACAAGTGAACATTGTCCTGTTCCAGCATTCAACATTTTGTTTGGAAAATATGTGGGAAGTACAAGGGTATTGCCCTTTTGAACGGACTTTTCATATTCTCTTTTCCATTAGTGATTTTGACTGTAATGGCTGTTGATGAGATGAGATTTCAAACTATGACTGATTCTTTTCCCCTAAGAAAAAGACTTGCTATAAAATCTTCCTCAAAAGTTTTGAGTTTCATTGTCTGCAGACAATTCCTTTATTAGAAATTGCATCCAAGACTGAGTCAATAATCAAGATTTAGCTAGTTAACTAGGAAAATGACACTGTATAGCCGCTCTCAAAATAATAGCCGAAAAAATATATATACATTATGTATGTTATATATAAATTTTATACGCTTATTCGGCTATCGAATGTAAATAGTTTATGGTGCGAGCTAAATGTGATAATACCCCTTGTTATTTTATAAAGGATAAAAAAGGACCTTAATTAAGTAGCCTTCACTAGTCACAATTCACTACTCTTGTTTTACAAAGAAAACAAGAGATTCACAAAAAAAAAAAAAAACAGAGGCTTTAAGAGATGATTTCTCTACATCTCAAAAGAAGTCAAAGGCCTTTGAACAAATTTTCATTGAAAGATTGTCTAAAGGAAGAGAAATATTTTCTTTTTGTTGTGAGAGAGAGAGAGAGAAAGAGTTAGAAAAAATATTTGCAAGAAGTCTTCATAGGACAAGAAGAGCAGTAAAATTCTACATGGTCGTTTGGTAGGATGTATTAAGGAAAATAATAAACTTTGATATTATTAATCCTTTATTTGGTAGCATTTTTAACTTGTGTATAACTAAGTATTAGTCAAACACCCTATTCAAGACTATTCTTATACATAGCAAACCATTGCATTAGTAATATCATGGCTTTTAATACATGGATAAGCATGTATAAAGACATAATTGCCCTTTCAATGCCTTTTTCTAATTCTTTCCAATATTTTTGGTGGGTATTTTTGTAAACAAATAATTTTAAAAAAACATTACGCAATGCATGTTATTAATACACCAAACAAAGAGTCGATAACAACTAATCCAAGCATAACTAATACACCAAATTCAGTAGTATTCTTATACACCCTACCATACGACCCCTACATGTGCTACTTAATTTCAAACAATACTTTTCAAGGGCAAGAATTTACAGAAGTAGCAGTAGAACAAATATAATCAAAGATGTTGAATTCAGACTTGAAGGAAAACTATAGCACCTTTCTTTATAAGATTGAAATGTAACACTTCCTTGAGCAAAAATACAAGTTACAAAAGGAAAATTTATGCAACAGCAAACACTTGTTGCAAATCCTCGGCAAAAAAAAAAAAAAAAAAATCTCTAATCAATGTCTAGCAGTTAAATTATCAGAGTTACTCAATGGAATTAAAGGAGTTCTCTTATTCAATGTGCTTTCTGATTGTTGTAGATTTTCGTCATTGTCTCCATGTTCTTCGGCTACCTTATGGGAGGGTTCACGTCTCGGATTTGCTTTTGAATGCTCTTCAGGAAGTATAGCTTGCTGAAATAACCTATGAATCATTTCATAACTGGTAAATGTAATAACAGCAGAGGGAGTCGTCCGTAGAAGATTGGTTCCACAACCTCGGTAGAATCCGGTCAGGCGTTCCTGTCTGAAGATCTTTTTTACACAATCAACAACCCCATTATATGCTTTCTCCGAGTTTCTTACCTGCCCTTGTTCTTGTAGTTTGGAACGCACGACCTGGTCAAAAACTACGGATTAAAAGGTAGGTCATAGTGATTCCATGAAAGGAACCAAAAATTATCTTGGTCCATTTTCCTCTTACCTCGTGTGGATAAGTCATTACAGAGGCAACTACTTTGGCCATCGAAGAGGCGATCGCTACTTCACCAGGGCTCAGTTCATTGGTTTGCTTATTGGCTGGCAGTTTGAGAAAGACATCATGTGATCAATCAGATAGGAACAAATGGGTAACGAACTTCCACAAACAACTACAGAAAAGAGTTTCTCACCCCTTTTTGCTAAGTATGATTTCAACTTTTCATATGCTGGAAATTGGATAGCAACATGAGTTATCCCAGCCAAAGACGGCAAGAGGCCACTGCAACACAAAGGAAACAGAACTATTAAACCCCAAAAAAAACTAGTATAGAAGTTAACTGCTTTTTTTTTCCTTTTGATAAGGGTAAGTGTTTATTCTTCTACGAGGATGTTTCCAGCTTCACGAGCCTCTCTACAAAGGATGAAACACATAAATATAAAGTTCATATATGACTATGTTCACTATATAACTAACCTGTACCATCCTCGGATCCCTTCTTCATGTGCTATTCGTATTAAAGCAGAGAATATACCTTTATAAGGAACTACACCCTCCCTTATTCCTTGTGTCTAAGAAAAAAGAGGGGAAACAAAATATCAGGAACAAGATACAGAAGCAAATGCAATTATTCCAATACTAATTAAGGTACACCTAAGAATAAACTCTATGGTATTGGAAACTTGTGCTGCCGTATTAGCCTATGTTACGCCCATGTTACATGAACTCTTAACAGACACCATGCTGACAGAACCAAATTTCTAAATTGACACTTTTTAATAGGCCGGGAAGCCAACTTAACCAGATTGGAAATCTATTATACTTCTTTTGCACTTAAGCACTTTCTTTAAGGCACAATAAGTGTGCAGATGGAAATTTTTTTGATAACCAAGGAAATCCCCCAGCGCCAGTTGCGCATAGTTCGAAACTCGGAGGATAATGGACTCACCCCTCTGCCCTTCTCCGCTTAAATACCATGCTTTTGTCTGCGGCAGGATTCAAAGCCGTTACATGCGCCTAACCCACACATCACAAGCTACACTCTTACCACTAGACCAAGCCCGAGGGGCTAAGCGTGCACATTGAATATTAACGTGCACAGTGCACTAGAGTCCATTCTTTTCGCTTATGGATTCTCTCCACAATTAATATTTTGAAACAAGAAGCAAGATTCGAACTTGTGATTAATGGATATGTTAAAGTTGAAGAATACATCAATGTTAACTATATGAGAACACCGAACCTACTTGGAGACGGGTCTTAACAACCCACAATGGATTTGTAGTAATGGCTGTTGCAGCTCCCGCTCCTGCAGCAGCAATCATGTTTGCACCAATTGTAAGCTGCCCACAGCTATCCACTGCATCTACCACACAACAAAATTCTTTTGGTAAACATAAGTGCTAGTTTCCTACTAATTTCATAGCAACTTCCAAACACTAGAGTGTTAAATAATGTGATGCCATTAAAAAAAAAAAAAAAAAAAAAAAAAAAGCTAACAG
>MU780756.1:10149-65264 GCA_026770625.1 Nicotiana glauca
TATATCATAATATGCTAATGGGACATAACCCAATCGAAAGAACTCGAAAAATACTCAAAAATACGAAATTGGCAAAACCCGAGCCCCGCGCCCACATCCCGCAAAATTACAAAACTTACATCCACGGATTCCTTATCTCGCCACGAGTCCGTACATACCAAGAACACCCAAATCGGACCACAATTGGCCCTTCAACTCTCAAATTTAGAATCTTTGCTCCATGCCCTAATTTCTTACAATTTAGCTATAATTTCAGTGATTAATTCATGTTTCTACACTATAATAACATAAACCAAGTCCAAATATACATACCTGATGATTCCCCTTCGAAGCCTCTTCAAAGTCGCCCAAAAATCGCCTCTCCCCGAAGTTAAATCCCTCCAGCAATTTTCGCTTCTGCGGTCCCGCTACCGCTTATGCGGGACCGCTTCTGCGGCCATTTGACCGCTTATGCGGTTTTCGTTAAATCCTAGGCCTTCCGCTTTTGCGCTCAGATGTCCGCTGCTGCGAACCTCACATTCCGCTTCTGCGGTTACCTCGACCGCTTATGCGGTCTCAACTTAAGAACCCAGGACCACTTATGCGGTCAAACACCGCTTCTGCGGAAACTCCAGCCCTTCCTCCGGACCGCTTTTGCGATCTATCCGCCGCATCTGCGGAACCGCTCCTGCGGTCCTTTTTCCGTAGATGCCGAAATACCAGAAGCTTCAAATGACAGACTTGCTACAACTTCAAAAATTCCCGTTTAACCTTCCGAAATAACCCCGAGGCCCCCGGGACCTCAACCAAAACCACCAACCTACTCAAAAACACGATACGAACTTGATCGAATCATAAAAACGCTATCGTTAACATGAAAATCCTCATTTATCATCAAATCAAAGTCTAATTTTTCTTAAAACTTCCGAATCCAACATTCAATCAAAAAACCGACCAAACGATGTCCGAATGACCTGAAAATTTGCAGACATATCCAAAATCACCTAACAAAGCTACTGCAACTTTCGAAATTCTATTCTGACTCCCGGATCAAAATATCACCTATCAACCGGAAATCGCCAAAATACTAACTTTGCCAAAATAGGCTAACTTCTTCACCGGACCTCCACAATTACTTCCGATTGCGCTCCTAAGCCTTAAATCATCACCCGGAGCTAACCGAATCATCGAAATTAAATTTCGAGCCCTCTAACTCACAAGTCAACATCCGATTGACTTTTCCAATTTAAGTCTTCTTAAAAGAGACTACGTGTCTCATTTCTTAATAAAATAACTCCAATTAAATTCTAACGCACCCAATACCGATAATGAAACATAAAGCAATATAATAAGGGGGAAACAGGGCGGTAATACCTGAGACGACGGTTCGGGTCGTCACAATATAATTTCATATAGTGTATAGAAATATAAAAATTTCACCGAGTAAAGATTCATGTTACGAAGTCCCAAAGTGAAAAGTCAAAGAATAAAATAATCTTTAGATATTGAAAGACGTATTTTCCCTTGAACTAAGCAGTATTTGAAAAAGATTTTGATACAAAATATAAATATAAACTTAATAAAAATAACGAAAAGAAGAACTTTAATAAAAATAATAAAAAATAAAATAAAATAGTAAGTATATGATATGTACACTATTCATGACAATAGACTTGAACCGATTCAAGTGGTCAACTTTTAATAAGGCCATCTATATATAATAAATAAGGCCTTTGAAGGCGTATTAAAGCTCGAGAGTGAAACACCAACTACTAAGAACAAGAGTCAAAGAATAAGTATTAATTTCAGAGAGTACAGTCAAAAACATTGTACATATCATTCATTAAGATATTTATATAGCGATGGATAAAGTGAAATTGTTAATGCCTTGCATTGAAGATGCAGAACTTGAGTCGTGCTATTACATACATTTTTGCTCGCTTATTACCTACCTACTTGTCAGTTTAACATATCACTCATGTGCACAAGAAATTTCCTATGGTAATTCTAAGTTGGTAACATAGAAATTAAACTAACTAACCTGCTATAACTATAACCGATAACAATACAATGATAATGTAAAATCATTTAAAAATGCTCATTGGCTATGAGTTAAATCCTTTAGTATTTTTAGCATATGGTGGTACACAGGATAAGAATAATAATTACGGGATAAAGTTTAGAATTAACTTTATCCTATATTTGATTTGGGATATTAGCTAATCCCAGAATATCTTTTATATTAAAATGATAGAATTAGTTATCCCATATAAAAAGTGTGACAACTAATCCCATGGAATATCTTGGGACATCTCACCATTGTATTGTACCAAACGACCTTTACTCTCTTTTTTTGGCGCAAAATAATTTAGTTCTGTTACCCAGCATGTTGTGCATTAAATTATGGGAAAACTACACAATATACCCATTAGACTCATTAGTTACCCTTTTTGCCCATTTAAAAATTAGTTACAATTCCTATCTATCCAGCCCAAACCTATTACCCGATTACCTATTTCCTTTTCGATTGAAAGCTACGGATTCTTATCGAACATATCCAGCAAAGTAGGGCTACTTATCGGGCGGATTAGGCAGTTATTTACTCTTAAAGGTTTGACTTATTGGTTATCGGGTATTAATCCGTGAGCCACCCGATAATATATCGGGGGAATTGGTATTGGTTTTGCAATAATCGAAAAGTTATCGGGCGGTTTATCAGCCTAGCATATATATTCACAAGTCAAAATTACACTAGACATATATGTATGTTAAAAAGAAGTAATGATCCAACAACATTATACCATTCAATGTTTATCCAGTGATTATCCCACATATTCCAGTGATGGAGATGGCTGCACTTCTAGCAATTTCTTTTATGATTGGGCTCTTTTGAGTCGTTATATATCATATAAGTGCAACACCAACTCCTCACTTTGTTGGTGCCCATTTGAGTCGTGATATATCATTCCTTCTGCTGTAGCGTCTCTCAAGTCAGAAGAACCAACATATCTAGGAAAAAGGTTCGTATTCCCAGCTGCTAAACTAAATATACTCAAACTCAAAGTTGCTCAAAACTCCATCATCCCACATTTAGAATTGCCTCAGGGCACAAGAGAAGTTTACTTTACAGTTTACACGAGTAGCAAATAATACACAAGATTACATGTCTCTCTGCTATCCTAAAGTTACTGCAACTTGTAGAATGAAAAAGCTACTGCTTAACAAGACCAAATTGCTATTTATTCTCCTGCTCTCTAGATTTTGCTCAACAAGACCAAAAGTTGCTGCTCAACAAGACCAAAAAGCTCCTGTCAACAAGACCAAAGCTGCTCTCCAGTTCCATCTCTACTTCATATATAAAAATTAACATTTCAATAATTTTTACATGGGCAAAATTAACATCTCTAATTAATGTATTTTAGACAAAAATCTTCTCATATTCTCATTATATATTTTAAATATAACTAGTAGTAGTAAATATTGTTCATGACAAAGCAATGAAGAATATCTTAAAATAGTTTGTATGTCTGCCATATATACTAGGACTACATTCCATCACATGTATTTACAACAGACAAACTCCAAAACATTAAAATCATGTTCAAGTCAAGAAGTTAAATAAAGAATTTTCATCAGCTCACATCTGCTGAGGTAAACTTCACCATTCTGAATACCACAAAAGTCAAAAGGTATCGTTAAAAACCTTAGAGGCAAGGTAGAAAGCAATAAGCTCTTCATCAGTAGGATGAAACCTAAAACAAGGTGGAATACCTTTCTCATTATTCATGTCTTCTCTACTCAGTTCACACAATATTTCTTCCATTGACAACATGATGAATGATATTAACTGATGTAGTAGCTGGTTAGAAAGCAGAGGATTACATATATACACAAAAGAGAAAGGAAAAGTTCTGTAGGATTAACACTGTTTTAATAGTTAATCCTATCAGTAAAGCAGGATTAACATTGTTATGCAGCAAGCAGGATTAATACTGTTAGTTCAATTAACAGTAAATACACACTTATATACAATAAATACTTAAAGCCTTGATGGGTTAAATTCGATTTCTTACCAAACATATTAACACTACACATCAATTACGGAAGGTTCTTTTCCATTGCTGGCTAAATCTAAAGAAAAAAATTAAAATAATAAGTCGTGCGATAAATATAAGCATATCAACAACACTTATATACAACAAATATAGTAATAATATTATTACCTTGTTCAAGTTGCTCGATTTTATCACGATCTTCCTCAACAATAGTGGGTTATTTTAATTTTTTATTTCGAAGCCAATCTTGAAGACACACTAGATCTTGCACTAATTTAGGAGTTAAGGAACTCCTAAATGAATCAAGAAGATGTCCTCCCATACTAAACACACATTCATATGCCATACTTGAAACCGGAACAACTAATACATCATGAGCCATCTCCACAAGAATAGGAAATCTATAAAATTAAAAAGGAAAAACTGGCTATTTAAAATCTGACCCCAATTTGTTTCAATTATAGCCAAAATTAACCTCCCAATGAACCAAATTTCAAATCCCAAATTAACCAGCCCAATTTCAATTTTACCCGACCCCTAACCCACTTATCCGATCCACCCGGTTCCCCATTCAATCTAGGCCATTGATCTAAATGATCAACGGTTACATTTCATCCTTTCCTTTTTAATTCACCAACCCCACCCTAACCCTAGCCATTTCTCACCAACCGTCGCCTCTGAATCCTCTCATCTCCCAAACTCTCTCGAATGTTCCTGAAACCCTAATCGCCTCCTACCCTTTTAAACCTCCAACCTCGCTGGAATCCATGGCTTCTCAGGCCATGGATGACCTATTCCTATACTCACCTCCTATTACTCCTATGTGCTTGATATTGGAAGATTCAAGGCCAGACCTCGAAGGTCTTCACTCAGACCTTCGCCGACCCGAGGTTTGCAGCCATCTCCAGCCTTGCTCCGGCACATCCTTGCCTTCTTAGTTTCATTCCGACCTTCTCCGACTCCGATCGGGGACTTTTTTATGCCTTTCTCATTCTAGGGTTCCTCTGAAACCCTAACTGTCACGACCCGAATTTCCCACCCTCCGGAGTCGTGATGGCTCCTACTAATAAGAGCTAGGCAAGCCAAGTTAATTTACTTCTTTTAGCAATTATCGATCATTTAATAATAACAATACATAATATGATAAAGCGGAAGTCTCAATATATAATTAACTGAAAGAAATGCGGAAGTTTAACAAACTCCTCTACCCAAGAACTGGAGTCACAAACTCACGAACGTCTAGAGAATGCTAAATACAATGTCTGAATAAAAACATAATTCGTTTTGTTCTGGTACAAATGATAACAAACTAAAGTAAAGATAGAAGAGACTCCGGGCTATGCGGACGCGAACTAGGCTACCTCGGGATCTCTGGATTGAAGTCAGTTCCCAAAACTCCTACTGTTGTCCAAAAGCTACTCCGGCTCTGGGATCTGTGCAAAAAAATGCACAGAGTGTAGCATCAACACAACCGACCCCATGTGCTAGTAAGTGCCTGGCCTAACCCCGGCGAAGTAGTGACGAGGCTAGACAGGTATATATATATATATATATACAATAAAAGAGAATACAGAAATTTAACAAGTCAAGAGGGAGGGGAGCATGCTGTAGGGACTGTAACAGTTTAGAACACAAAATCAATAAATAAGGGATGGAACGGTACAACTAAAATGTCAACAAGAGTAGGAAAACAACAGTTGCATGGCACCATCCTTCGTGTTTTTACCCTCATTCTCACCAAAACAATCATATAAAGTGCACGGCATCAAACTTCGTGCTTTTCCTCACATAAATACTCATATCATGGCACGAAATGACGCTTCGTGCATTAGTAATCAAAACATGGCACGAATGTCCCTTCGTGCATTAATAATCAAAACATGGCACGGAATGTTCCTTCGTGCATTAATAATCAAAACATGGCACGGAATGTTCCTTCGTGCATTAACATATCCTCAACACAAATCGTGCACGACATCAACCTTCGTGCTTTATCACTCTTCCTCACCCAAGCAACAATTACAACCAATGGGGCGAGGGGATATACAAACAGTAATAGAAGTCCCGGCAAGGGAAACACAACTAAACATTTAAATCCCGACAAGGGAACAACAACACTAACTTTCACATCCCGGTAAGGGAGATAATCAATATACGAATACAGCCCAACAAGGAAATAATCACATTTCTTTCTCTTTCTTTCATTTCTTACTCAATAATTACCTTATCATTCGAGCCAACACTCCAAAGGGTTCACAAATCATAATTCTTTCTCATACTCTTCACATTATATATAAATCATCAATTACACAAGGAAGAGTCACAACCAAATTAGTATAAGCACAAATAAGGACTCACGGTCATGCTAGACACCGGTGTATAGATACTTGTCACCATGCTTGTACACTGTACTCAAAAATTAGCAATTAGAAAACGATACTCTAATTTTATTCCCTCAAGCCAAAGTTAGATCAAACACTTATCTCTACTTCCACGGCTAAACCAATCCATAACGACCGCCTTCCCTCTCGAATTCGGCTCCAACTCAATTAAATCTATGAAATAACAACTTTATAATATCAATAATAGCTAATCAAATCAAACTCAATGCCTAAATATAGATTCCCAACCTTTCTTCCAAAAATTCCAAAATCGACCTCGGGCACGCTTGGTCGAAACACGATGTTCGGACCAAATTCATATCACCCATTCCCCCATGAGCCCGGATATACAATTTGTTTTCAAATTCGACCCCAATACGAGGTCTAAATTGAAGGAAATTGAAAAGCCCTAACTCTACCCAATTACCCCAATTCCAACCCTAGATTACATGTTTTTGGTCTAGGATTTCAATGGATGATGATAGAAAATGAAGAAAACGAGTTAGATAATACTTACCCAAGAAGATTTGGTGAAGAATTGCTCTACAAGTCGCCTAGGTGCTGTGGAGAAGAAGAGCTCGTGTGAATTTTTAAATAAAACCCGTCAATGTTCTGTTTTTAGGCTTTTAAATTAACTGGGAAAAATTCCCTATGTGTTCGTGACACAGGGGTTGCGTTCGCGAAGCAGGGGGAACTGGAAGCATCGCGTTTGCGATAGGGGTCTGCGAACGCGTAGAGTTAATTACTAGGGTCCCAGATTTTGGCTTATGCGAACGCGTTAATGAATACGCGAGCGCATTGAAGGAGGGGCTGTCACTATGCGAACGCATGAAATTGAACGCGAACGCGAAGAAGGGGACACCACAGGCTGTGCGGACGCGAGCTGAAGGCCGCAATCGCGAAGAAGAAAAAGCCTGTGAAAAATTACAGAAAATCTGATACTTTTCCTAAGTTCAAAACATCCCAAAACACCTCCGAAACACTCTCGAGCCCTCGAGGCTCCTAACCAAACACACACACTAACTCATCAACATGTTACGAACTTAATCGTGCGGTCAAATTGCCAAAATAACATCATAAACGAGGAATCAAACCTCAAAATCATCACTTTTTCTTCAAACTTCATAAACTTTCATTTCTAGATATTTAGGTCCGAAATACGTCAAATGATATCTGATTTCAACCAAATTTTACAGAAAGCGCTTAAACCATATGTAAGACTTGTACCGGGCCTCGGAACTAAAATACGAGCCCGATACCACAGTCTTCTAATCAAATTTCATTTATGAATTCCTTAATAATTTCAGAAAAACAATTTCCTTTAAAAATTTATTTCTCGAGCTCGGGACCTCAGATATCGATTCCGAGCATACGCCCGAGTCCCATATTTTTCTACGAACCCTCCGGGACTGTCCAATCACGGGTCCAGGTCTGTTTACCCAAAATGTGAACCAAAGTGAACTTTAATCATATTAATATCAATATTTATTATTTTTTACACAGAATTCATATTTAAGCTTTTTGGCTATGTGTCTGGACTGTGCACGCAAATCGAAGCAACTAAAAATGAGGGTTTCAAGGCCTCGGAAGCACGAAAAAGAGAGAAAACAGGTGATAACCCTTTGGGTCATCACATCCTCCACCTCTAAAACAACCGTTCGTCCTCGAACGGACAAAAGAAAGAAGTACCTAAGTCGGGAAAAAGATGAGGATAATGGCTCCGCATATCAGACTCGGACTCCCAGGTCGATGCCTCAGGAGGTTGACCTCTCCACTAAACATGTACTGAAGGAAAACTCTTCGACCTCAACTGTCGAACCTGCCGGTCTAGAATAGCTACCGGCTCCTCCTCATAAGACAGATCCTTGTCCAACTGGACAGCGCTGAAATCTAACACGTGGGCTGGATCGCCGTGATACATCCGAAGCGTGGACACATGAAACACTAAATGCACGGTTGATAAGCTAGGCGGCAAGGCAAGTCTATAAGCCACCTCTCCCACACGATCGAGAATCTCAAACGGACCAATGAACCTAGGGCTAAGCTTGCCCTTCTTCCCAAATCTCATCACACTCTTCATAGGCGACACTCGGAGCAATACCCGCTCACCAACCATGAAAGCTACATCTCGAGCCTTATGATCTGCATAACTCTTTTGCTGCGACTAAGACGAACGAAGCCTGTCCTGAATGCTCTTGACCTAATCTAAGGCCTCCTGAACAAAATCTATACCCAATAACCGAGCCTCTCCCGGCTCAAACCATCCAACTGGAGACCAACATCGCCTACCATACAATGCCTCATATGGAGCCATCTGAATGCTGGAATGGTAGCTTTTGTTATAGGCAAACTCTGCTAAAGGAAAGAACTGATCCCACGAACCTCCAAAGTCGATAACACAAGCCCGGAGCATATCCTCCAAAATCTAAATAGTCTGCTCGGACGGACCGTCCATCTGAGGATGAAACGATGTGCTCAACTCAACCCGTGTGCACAACTCTCGCTGAACTGCACCCCAGAAATGCGAGGTAAACTGCGTACCCCGGTCCGAAATGATAGATACCGGCACACCATGAAGGCGAACAATCTCCCAGATATAAATCTCATGTAACCTCTCGGATGAATAGGAGACTGCTATAGGAATTAAATGTGCTGACTTGGTCAGTCTATCAACAATAACCCATATCGCATCGAACTTCTTCCGAGTCAACGGAAGTTCGGTATTGAAATCCATGGTAATCCTCTCCCACTTCCACTCGGGAAGCTCAATCCTCTGAAACAGTCCACTAGGCCTCTGATGCTCGTACTTAACCTGATGACAGTTCAAACAACGAGCCACATATGCAACAATATCCTTCTTCATCCTTTGCCACCAATAATGCTGCCGCAAGTCCTGATACATCTTTGTGGTGCCCTGGTGAATAGAATACCGGGAACTATGGGCCTCCGCTAAGACCAACTCTCGAATACCATCAACATTGGGCACACAAACTCGCCCCTGCAAACTCAAAACACCATCGCTATGTAGGGTCACCTTCGTGGCACCTCCACGCTACACTATGTCTATCAGGACACACAAATGGGGACCATCAAACTGCCAATCACGGATACGCTCCAATAATGAAGAACGAGCAACCGTCCAGGCTAACACTCTGCCAAGCTCAGAAATATCCAACCTTTCAAATCGATTAGCCAAGGCCTGAATATCCAAAGCAAGCGGTCTCTGGCTGACCGGAATATAAGCAAGACTACCCATGCTGGCGAACTTCCTACTCAATGCATCGGCCACCACATTGGCTTTCCCCGGGTGATACAAAATAGTAACATCATAATCTTTCAATAACTCCAACCAGCTCCTCTGCCTCAAATTCAACTCCTTTTGTTTGAACAAGTATTGAAGACTCTTTTGATCGGTGTACACCTCACACATCACACCATATAGGTAATGCCTCCAAATCTTCAAAGCACGAACAATGGCTGCCAACTCTAGATCATAAACCGGATAATTCTTCTTGTGGATCTTCAACTGCCTCGAAGCATAGGCAATGAATCTGCCATCCTACATCAATACTACACCAAGCCCAATACGAGAAGCATCACAATAGACTGTATAAGGCTCTGAACCTGTAGGCAAAACCAATATTGGTGTTATGGTCAGAGCTGTCATGAGCTTTTGAAAGCTCGCCTCATACTCATCCGACCATCTGAACTGGGCACCCTTCTAGGTCAATTTGGTCATCGGGGCTGCAATGGATGAAAACCCCTCCACGAACCGATGGTAGTATCCTGCTAACTCAAGAAACTCTGAATCTCTGCAGCTGATGCTGGTCGAGGCCAGTTCTTGACTGCCTCAATCATCTTCGGGTCCACTTGAATACCCTCTATTGATACAACGTGACCCAGGAATGCAACCGAACTTAACCAGAACTCACACTCGAGAATTTAGCATATAACTGACTATCCTTCAGAGTCTGAAGAACCACTTTGAGGTGCTATTTGTGCTCCTCCTGGCTGCGGGAGTGTATCAGAATATCATCTATGAAAACTATCATGAACAAGTCCAAATAAGGACTGAACACTCGGTTCATCAACTCCATAAATGATGCTGGGGCATTGGTGAACCCAAATGACATGACCAAAAACTCATAATGCCCATACCGAGTGCGATATGCTATCTTAGGGACATCGGATGCCCTAATCCTCAGCTGGTGGTAGCCAGATCTCAAGTCTATCTTTGAAAACACCTTCGCACCCTGAAGCCGGTCGAATAAATCGTCAATCCTAAGCTGTGGATACTTCTTCTTTATCGTCACTTTGTTCAATTGTCGGTAATCAATGCACATCCTCATCGAACCATCCTTCTTCTTGACAAATAACATTGGTGCGCCCCGAGGAGAAACACCAGGTCTGATAAAACCCTTCCCTAGCAAATCCTATATTTGGTCCTTTAACTCCTTCAACTTTGGCGAGGACATGCGATACGGCAGAATGCAAAATGGGCTGAGTGCCCAGAGCCAGATCAATACAAAAATCATTATCCTTGTCGGGCGGCATACCCAGCAGGAATGAAGGGAAAACCTCGGGGAACTCTCGAACAATAGGAGAAGAATCAATAGAAGGGATATTTACACTGGAATCAAGAACGTACGCCAGATAAGCTAAACACCCCTTCTCGACCATGCGTCGAGCCTTCACATATGAAATAACTCTACGGGTGGTATGCCCTGGGGTCCCTCTCCACTCTAAATGGGGAAAATCTAGCAAAGCCAAGGTCACGGTCTTAGCGTGATAATACAATATAGCATGATACGGGACAACCAATCCATCCCTAATATAATGTCGAAATCCACCATGTCTAAGAGAAATAAATTAACACGGGTCTCAAGACCCTCAAAAACTACCACACAGGAACGATGCACTCGGTTGACCACTATACAATCACACACCGGTATAGATACATAAACAGGAATACCCAAAGCATCACTAGGCATGACCAAGTATGGTGCAAAATAGGATGACACATACGAATACGTAGACCCAGGGTCAAATAGCACTAAAGCATCCCTATCACAGACCAGAATAGTACATGTAATAACTGGATCTGAAGACTCAGCCTCTAGCCTTGCTGGAAGAGATAACACTAGGGCTGGGTCCCATTTCCCTAAAGCACATCTCTAGAACGGTTGGCTGCTGGCTGGCCTCTACCTATGGTGGTCTGAGCTCCACCTCTATAATCCCTAACTCCACCTCTATGACCTCTACCCCCGCCTCTAGCTGGCCGGGCGGCCTGTGGATCACTTGGTGCCTGAATCATGGGGTAAGGACCATGTTGGTGGGAACTACCCAAAGCTCAAGGGCAAAATCTGATAATGTGACTCGGGTCACCAAAACCGTAACAAGCACTCGGCTGCTGAGACTGCTGACCCAATCGACCTGAATGTCCTCCCCAAAAACTCTAAAGTGGCGGTGCACTTATGGGAGCTGGTGGTGAACTGAAAGACTACTGATCAGAATAATGCGGCTGAGAACCACTACCACCCGAAGTACCATGAGAGACCTGGAGAGCTGACCGAAAGGGCCTCGGAGGATGGCCTCTACCATAAGAATCTCTACCCCAGACGAGGTACCACTGAACCTACCTACATGACGGGGCCTCTTATCGAACCCGTGACCACCTCCCGTTGCAAGAGCCATTTTAACTCTACGGGCCGCATTGGCCGCCTCCTGAAAAGAAATCTCACTCCCGACTCCCATAGCCATCTGGAGATGGATCGACTGAATCAATCCATTAATAAACCTCTGCACCCTTTCTCTCAGTGGGGAGTATAACATTAGCATCGCATGCTAGATCAATGAACTGGGTCTCATACTGAGTAACTGTCATAGATCCATGCTGGAGGCGCTCAAACTGCCTGTGAAGAGCCTCTCGCTGAGTAACTGGGACAAACTTTTCCAAAAATAACTCTGCAAACTGGTCCCAAGTCGGAGATGGCGACCCTGCTGGCCTGGCTAAACAATAGTCCCTCCACCAAGTATTGGTAGATCCAGATAGACGAAAGGTGGCGAAGTTGACCCCATTGGTCTCCACAATACCCATAGTCCAAAGAACCTTATGGTAGCTACATAAGAAATCCCGGGGGTCCTCTGTAGAAGCACCAGTGAATGTGGTGGTGAAAAGCTTGGTGAACCTATCCAGCCTTTACAAAGCATCTAAGGACATAGCTGCTCCATCGCCGGTCTGAGTCACAATACCCGGCTGAACTGCCAGAGCTCGCTGAACTACTGGAACCTGAGCCTGGGAGCTACCTGCTCCAGAGTACGTGTAACAGGAGTCTGAACCCCTCCTCCAGCCTGAGAAGTAGCTGGTGCTACTAGAAGCAAACCCGCTCGAGAGACACTCTCCATAAAGCCTACCAACCTGACCAAAGCATCTTGAAGAACTGGGGTGGCTATAAACCTCTCTGGGACCTGAGCTGGGCCCTCCGGAGCTGCTAGGGCTTGAAACTCCCCGTCATAATCAACGTGAGGCTCCATCTCTGGGATTGTTGCTCGAGGCTGAGCCCTGCCCCTGCCTCAGCCTCTGGCATGGCCTCGTCCTCCCCCTCTGCCCCTCGTAGGAGCTGCTGTTGAGGGCTCGGGCTGTTGCGTGGTAGAAGAGGAAGCACGTGTTCCCGCCATTTGCGAAAGAACAGAGTAGAAATTCAATTAGTATTGAGAAACAGAACCACACGAGAAGAAAGAACAAATGTAAAACATTTCCTAACTCTATAGCCTCTGGGGATAAGTACAGACGTCTCCGTACCGATCCCTCAAACTCTACTAAGTTTGTCCGTGAGTCGTGAGACCTATGTAACCTAGTGCTCTGATACCAACTTGTCACGACCCGGATTTCCCACCCTCGGGAGTCGTGATGGTGCCTGCTAATAGGAACTAGGCAAACCAAGTTAATTTACTTCTTTTAGAAATTATCGATCATTTAATAATAACAATACATAATATGATAAAGCAGAAGTCTCAATATATAATTAACTGAAATAAATGCGGAAGTTTAACAAAATCCTCTACCCAAGAACTGGAGTCACAAACTCCCGAACGTCTAGAGAATGCTAAATACAATATCTGAATAAAAACATAATTGCGTTTGTTCCGATACAAAGGATAACAAACTAAAGTAAAGATAGAAGAGACTCCGGGACATGTGGACGCCAGCTAGGCTACCTTGAGATCTCTGGACTGAAGTCAGCTCCCAAAACTCTTACTGCTGTCCAAAAGCTGCTCCGGCTCCGGGATCTATGCAAAAATATGCACAGAGTGTAGCATCAGCACAACCGACTCCATGAGCTGGTAAGTGCCTGGCCTAACCCCGACGAAGTAGTGACGAGGCTAGACAGGACTACACAAACCAACCTGTGCAGTTCAATATATATATATATATATATATGCAATAGAAGAGAATACAGAAATTTAACAAGTCAAGAGGGAAGGGAGAATGTTGTAGGGACTGTAACAGTTTAGAATACAAAATCAATAAATAAGGGATGGAATGGTACAACTACAATGTCAACAAGAGTAGGAAAACAACAGTTGCACAACACCATCCTTCGTGCTTTTACTCTCATTCTCACCAAAGCAATCATATAAATTGGACAGCATCAACCTTCATACTTTTCCTCACATAAACACTTATATCATGGCACGGAATGACCCTTCGTGCACTAGTAATCAAAACATGGCACGGAATGTCCCTTCGTGCATTAATAATCAAAACATGGCACGGAATGTTCCTTCGTGCATTAATAATCAAAACATGGCACAGAATGTTCCTTCGTGCATTAATATATGCTCAACACAAATCGTGCACGACATCAACCTTCGTGCTTTATCACCCTTCCTCACCTAAGCAACAATCACAACAAATGGGGCGAGGCGATATACAAATAGTAATAGAAGTCCTGGTAAGGGAAACACAAGTAAACAGTTAAATTCCGGCAAGGGAACAACAACAAAACTTTTACATCCCGGCAAGGGAGATAATCAATATACGAATACAGCCCGACAAGGGAATAATCACATTTATTTCTCTTTCTTTCATTTCCTACTCAATAATTACCATATCATTCGAGCCAACACTCCAAAGGGTTCACAAATCATAATTCTTTCTCATACTCTTCATATTGTATAGAAATCATCAATACACAAGGAAGAGTCACAACAAAATTAGTATAAGCACAAATAAGGACTCACGGTCATGCTAGACACCAATGTATAGATACTTGTCACCATGCCTATACACCACACTCAATAATTAGAAATTAGCAAACAATACTCTAACCCTATTCCCTCAAGCCAACGTTAGATCAAACACATACCTCAATTTTCATGGCTAAATCAATCCATAACGACCGCCTTCCCTCTCGAATTTGGCTAAATCTATGAAATAACAACTTTATAATATCAATAATAGCTAAACAAATCAAACTGAATGCCTAAATATAGATTCCCATCCTTTCTTCCAAAAATTCTAAAATCGACCCCGGGCCTGCTTGGTTGAAACACGAGGTTCGGATCAAATTCATATCACTCATTATCCCACTAACCTATTATTTTCAAATTCGACCCCGAAACGAGGTGTAAATCGAAGGAAATTGAAAAGCCCTAACTCTACCCATTTTCCCCAATTTCAACCCTAGATTACATGTTTTAGGCCTAGGATTTCGATGGATGATGATTGAAAATGAAGAAAATGTGTTAGATAATACTTACCCAAGAAGATTTGGTGAAGAATTGCTCTACAAGTCGCCTAGGGGCTGTGGAGAAGAAGAGCTCGTGTGAATTTTTGAATAAAACCCATCACTGTTCTGTTTTTAGGCTTTTAAATTAACTGGGAAAAAATGTCCTATGCGTTCGCAACATAGGTGTCGCATTCGCGAAGTAGGGCAAACTGGATGCATCGCGTCCGCGATAGGGGTCTGCGAACGCGTAGAGTTAATTACTGGGGTCCCAGATTTTGGCTTATGCGAATGCGTGAATGAATACGCGAATGCGTAAAATAGGGGCTAGCACTAAGAGAACGCATGAAATTGAATGCGAACGCGAAGAATGGGACACCACGGGAAGTGCGAACGTGAGCTGAAGGCCGCGATCGCGAAGAAGAAAAAGCTGTGCAAAAATTGCAGAAAATCTGATACTTTTCCGAAGTTCAAAACATCCCGAAATACCTCTGAAACACTCCCGAGCCCTCAGGGCTCCTAACAAAACACACACACTAAGTCAAAAACATCATACGAACTTAATCATACGATCAAATTGCCAAAATAATATCATAAACAAGGAATCCTCAAAATCATCACTTTTTCTTCAATAAACTTTCATTTCTAGATATTTAGGTCTGAAACACGTCAAATGACGTTCGATGTTAACCAAATTTTACAGAAAGTGCTTAGACCATATATAAGACTTGTATCAGGCGTCAGAACCAAAATACGAGCCGGATACCACAGTCTTCAAATCAAATTTCATTTCGGATTTCCTTAATAATTTCAGAAAAACAATTCTTTTAAAAATTCATTTCTCGGGCTCGGGACCTCGGATATCGATTCCGGGCATACGCCTGAATCCCATATTTTACTACAGACCCACCAGGACCGTCCAATCACGGGTTCGGATCCGTTTACCCAAAATGTTTAACAAAGTTAACTTTAATCATATTAATATCAAAATTCATCATTTTTTACACAGAATTATATTTAAGCTTTTTGGGTATGCGTTCGGACTACATACGCAAATCGAGGCAACTAAAAATAAGGTTTTCAAGGCCTCGGAAGAGCGAAAAAGAGAGAAAATAGGTGATGACCCTTTGGGTCATCACACTAACCTTTCAAGGTTTTCTCCGATTCTTTTTAGATCTGTTGTGTATTTATGGTCTACTTGAGTTTTCAAACAATTTCCCTAATTTTGTTTTTGAAAATTACTTTCAAAACCCTTCTTTTCCGATTTAGGATATTCTGGAAAGTGTTTTAAGTATTTTATGATTTTTCTTCTTTATTATTCGTAATGTTTCTCTTACTGTGTTTCCTATATCATGTTCTCACTTGCTTTCTACTGTGTTCTTATACTGTTTCTTTTACCATGTTCTTGCATGTTCTTCTACTGAGTTTTATACTCCGTTCTTCTATTGTGTTGTCTATGCTATGTTCTCGCGTGCTTTTTCCCTATGTTCTGCTATTTTTCTTCCACTATGATCTGATGTGCTTCTCCTACTGTATACTTCTACCATGTTCTTAAGTGTTCTTACTATTTTTACCTTGTTTAAAGTTTTCTTCTAAAAAGGTCTGCTTAAGCATGTGTCTTATACTATTTCTTCTACTATCAGTTGTTCTCTCATTATGCTTCGAATTAGCTTTTTCACTCTGTTTTCTTTGATCCATTTACTTATTCGCATGATTTCTCATGAGTTTCTGAAAAGAAATCTCTAAGCCTGTTGCCTCCTCATCTCTGTATTTGACTCGAGTCGGAAACCCTGGAATTTGGGGGTTTCCTCGGTGTTTGATTATATGATCTTACTAAGACTTATTTCTAAGTGTGAATTTTTTTTCTCATTTACACATAATTCTGATTCTCCTACGTTGGATTCTTTCTACTGATTTTACAAGGTCATTCATACGTGTTTGTATGCTTTTTATATATGATGATTCTTTCTTCAAAGAGGTTTTTAAATTAGTGATTGATTCAGAATTCCTTTTTAATAGGTCTAATTGATTGTTGCTAATTTTCCTTAAGTAAAAACCTTTTCCACCTTTCTGACTTGGTTCATTCATACCAAATCTTTGTTCTCTGATTTCCTGGCTGTTAACTGATTCTTTTGCCTTATTTGCATAAATCGTGTACTGTCAAGACCCTGTCCTTAAATAACCTTTATGTATTTGCCTTCAATTGCATGCTTTACACAATGCATTTGATTAATTTCTTTCCTTAATTGTTTTATACCCGTTTGAATTTGAATCTCTTAATTTAAGGGAGTCTTATGTAATTGATTGACAATCAGGCTTTAATTATTTTATTACCTTATTTCTCATGAATTTCACACTATAAATACATGACTCTTTAACACAAAGCACATGATTTTAATAATCCTCCACACACGATTGAACACACTACAAACTATACAATTTCACAATTCTCTTCTGAACTCATACTTAGAGTATTCTTGCTTCTTGTCTGCACTTTGGCTTCTACAAGACTATTGCTTTCTTTTTATTTGTCTCTTTGAAACTGGTATGTCCTAGCTTAATTTTCAGCATCACCCCAATATGTTTACTTACAGTCCTTGTATCCATGTTTATTTTTTTTGTAAAGTTCTAACTTAATATGCCTATATGCTACTGCTTGCTTCTCTTTCTTGTGAACACTTTCTCCTTATCCCATTACCCCTGTGTGTTTGTGAGTGCAGACTTAGGGCATGGCAACAAGAATTGTTATCCATGAACTATGTTTTGACCCCTAACCTCTAATTAGACTGGAGGGTGTGCCAGTATGTCTCATTACTGGGTATGCCCTTTAACTGCTCTTTCCTTATATCTTGCATCCACATACCCCATTCCCTTACATATGATGAGTTAAAGTTCATGGCCTGGCAGCATCCAAATTGCTGCCCAAGGCTGAACCTGACCTTCAATACGTCCTAACTCCCCAATTTAAAGCTGACAGGATGGTCAGGGGTATGCCAGCATTCCATTTGTTGGGCATGACAACCAGCCTGCCATGGACTTCCCTAATCGCTCCTCTATTGCACTTACACTTACTCCTAGACTCTAAGTTCTGCCCTCTCCTATGAGGCTTGCCTTGGGAACTTGAGTTCCCTCTGAACTTGGACATTTGAGGGTTATCCCTTCCATACTGCGCTATAATTCTGTAATGCTATTTGGGGTGTAAGCGTTACCTGGAGTTCGTGAAGCTCCTTGGAACTTCGATACATCCCAAATAACAGAAAAGCTTTGGAAATCTGATCTTTGGAAGTTGGTGTATTTCATGTATCAGACTAGGAGTCTGAATTAGACTCTCCTTGGTTGGAATTTTAATTTCTGATGTAATTTACTTTTTTCTGGATTCATTCAAGTTGTAATAATTTGTAATAACTATGGGGTATATAGTAAAAATGGGGAGGGTCTCTCATGTTATGCCTGTGGGGTAGATATCATGCTTTAGGTTTTATTTTTGTAATAATATCATCTTCATTTATGTATCTGCATACAGATATCCTGCCTATAAGTCATTTCATTACGCATTTAGAAATCATGTATGTAAGTTTATTCATATCTGCATATAGAAATCATGCCTATAAATATATTCATCTGCATATAGAGACCATAACCATAGGGTTTTTCTGCACTTCTGCATATCGTCTATCACTAGGAAAACGGTTTATAGACTCAAATAACAAAATGCACTCTAGATACCATGTCTATAGGACTCCTGCACTTTTTTATTAATATTTTAAATTCAATCACGCTTACAAAGCATGCCTATAGGAATAACTAACTGAATCTGAATCGTCCATCTCGCTTACAAGTCTAGAATTAGTGGTAAAGTCGTTTTAAAATCTGTAGAACATTTGTTTGTTTCTAAACTCAATAATCCTTCTTTTAAATCAGTATGCCTTCTGCATTTGTTATATATCATGATTACAGGCCTCATCTAGGCAAACCGGTAGGTAATTAATCAACTATACCAGTCTTAATAATTACGACCAGCAAGCAAGTCTAATTCGGATTTCTTATCTAAAAATATGTGATATATCAGCCACCCTTCCTACGTTAAGTTTAATTAAAGACCTAACCAATATTTGAATTCATGCTATGTATTTGCCTTTAAGTGAGGAGTCTTATTTGAGCCCTAACTGTTGTTTGCTTCTCCCACTATTTGATTATATGTTTTGTTCGTTGCCTAGATTTTTATCCTTTCTTAAACTTATGAAAAGCCCCAACTCCCTTGCCTTTAGGACTAGTAGTCCCAAATACCTCCGGGACTGATAGGATAGGGGCGGGTATTAGCATGCAATAAGTATAGAAACTATTCCATGCTTAATATCTTAATGGGGTACGAAATGGTAGATATGTATATGATGACCGGTGCGCTAATACCACGTGTAGCCCCTCTTTAAGGACTGATTATTGGGTATTGCATTGATGTGATCCATATTTTAAATAAACCTAGGACCCCCTTCCCCATTTACTTGTTTATATTTGTTCAAATTATTTTTCTTAATTTTTTGCTTTCTTTATTTCTTCAAACTCTCAATTCACCTGCAACATTATGTGAAAACCCCTTCTATTTGAGACCTTTACTTGCTTACTTGTTGTTTAAAGTCACAAATTTTAATATGGCCAGGAACCACACTAGTAGATCTTGAGGGGTGCCTAACACCTTCCCCTTGAGATAATTTCTAGCCCTTATCCAAACTCTGGTTCTTTAAACTCAAACCCTTCTTAGTGTCATAATGCACTTAATCATTATGTGGCGACTCTTCAAACTCCAAAACCCAATTCCCAAAAAGGAAAAGAGTTGTCCTCCCAAATGTTGTAAACCCGATTTTGCCTTTAAAGAAAAAGGGGGTATCGACAACCCCAATACTTACCAAACTTTTCTTTAGTATTCTTTGCCATTTCACTTAAACCTATATCTTTATTTGCTATCAATTTCTTCAAATAAACAACAACTGTGCAAATTTCAAGAAAATGAATTCGATTTAAAATAACGTGATCCAGATATCTTCAATGTAATAAGATAGAAGATTTCTAGAAACTTTGTAATTATTTTTACATTCTCGCAATTACTACTCAAAAGTTCACCTGTAGGAATTCCAACATCAATATAAGAATGCTCAAGATATTCTCTCAAGCCAATTTCACTAGAAGCATAATGTGAAAATGCAATTTCAAATTCAACAGCCCTGCGCAACATCAAGTAAGTGGAATTCTGTCTTGTTGGAACATATAAGCATAAAGTTTTTTAAGAATTGAGTTGTTCAGCATGAAAACATTCTTGAAACCACTTCAACCTCGCAGGAAACTGTGTAACATATCTCACAGCATGCCTAACACGTTCAATTGACACTGAAGATTCTTTTAAACCATTCTGGATCATAAGATTCATGATGTGACCCATACATCTCACGAGAAGGTGAGTACCATTCATCAAATTAGTTCCCATTTTTGTTAATTGCTTAGACAATTCTTTTATTGTCACATCATTTGAGCTTGTCTGTGACAGTGAAGATCTTATTTATCCCTCCATCATGTAAGCACCTACCAATACCATTTGCCATATCTTCGCCTATATGACTAACAATAGGACAAAAATTTATTATTCTCTTATGCATATTCCATTAACTATAATTCAATAGGCAGTGATACACATGTAATTGATTCTTTGTATAGAAGTCTAGGTATCAGTGGGAATACATACTCTTTTTTTATTTCTATAAAAAACCTTTTCAACTTTTGCTTTTCTTCATTAAAAAGATTAAAATAATCCCTAGTTACAGTAGTGCGGGAAGGGACCCGAAAATAAGGTTGCGTCTGTCATGACCCAAACTGGAGGGCTATGACTAGCACCCAGCCATACTTGCCGAGCACCAATGTACATTTTATCTAACCTTCTTTATTATCTTTTAAGGCCGACGAGATGAATATAAATGGTAGACATGGATCACAGACAACCAACAATAAAAGATGATGGCATGAACATACATAATATGGGATGACTATAAAATCAAGAAACTATATATAAGGTACGAGCTACCATGCTACCACGAAAGACTATACAACAAAAACTAGTCGACAAGGCATACCAAACTATACATGAGTCGACACCTATCTATGAACCTGTAAAGGAACATAAGTGTTTCAACATTGCCGGGATAGGGCACTGACATACCCATGATGTCTATAACAAAAATGCATACCAAGACCGCGGCAAATCCGAAGAAGGGGTCTCGCCAATCACCGCTGAACTGGACAACCTACTATGGTGGGGCAGTTGCGCCTACCTATCTATCAGGATCTCTAGCACGAATGCAGTGTCCACAAATAAAATGATATCAGTACGAATAAAGTATTGTATGTAAGGCGAGGAACCATAAGTACGAACAGTAATGTAAGTAGGGACAAAGAATATACACTCTGTAACATATGGGTACCTCTGAGGGCTACTGAGATGAAATGCATGATACATATGTATATATACATAAAATTTTAAAACATACACCTCTATGGGCATCATCATCATCGAACCCGGCCGTAATAGGCTTGGTAAAAATGTACCCGGCCATCATAAGGCTCAGTAGAATCGTACCCAGCCACGTGGAGCTTGGCAAAACCCAACTGATCAGTGGTTGCACAATATGTACCATACTCGACCGACTATAGCGTAGATAGGTATAGTAAAATAGATACATATATATAATACATGCTCGACTCATGGAAACATGTTCTAAACCTTTTTGGGGTGATGTAAGGTCGGTATCCTCTGTACACGTTATTAGGACTAACTCTTCACCATGAACCTTATAAGAACCAGGAAGTACCAACAACATTGATAACATAAGAATAAGATAAGCAACATCAACATCAATCATTCCATAAGAGGGGAAACAATGTAAGTACTGCTAGCTTCTAAGAGTAGAGTATCTTTGAAAGCTCGGTCATTACATTATGTACGATCGGAGTCGTGCAATAGAAGGAAAGGGATAGCCTCAAAAACCCTTTATATATTGCCCCAATCTCAAGCTATGCAATTGTCACGACTCCTTAGTCTATAATAAAGGAAATGACACTATTGTTATCATTTAAGCGTCATAACTATTATATATCGACCACAACCTATTTTACGATGAAACGGACAATACCATCCTTATATATATATATATGAATTCACACAATTAAAAACAACAACCAAAAGCCCAAACAACATCAATAATAATTATATTGAGCCTCCCAAAACAGTCCACACACAACATAATCACTTTATACATACGACGACCACTGTAGTCATGTCAAATGACCCGGAAAATGTAACGAAGAATGACCAGCCCACAACCCTAAATATATATAGTGTTTATCCTCACACTTCCTCTAAAACTCCACAAAATAGTAGTAAAATACTCAGCCCAATAGCAACACAAAACAATCCATAAAATAGTCCGCTACAAGTGAATAACTCGAACTCACGGCTTCAGATCACCATCCCGTGAGTTCTTACATGTATAGAACGAATTACCATGAATTCACAGCAGAAAAAAATGTATGAAAATAGAGCACTAAACTTACCTTGCTTGTTAGATTACTAATTCCTTCCCTTGGTTCTTCAAACTCTAGGTTTTACCCCCAATTAGAACTTGAAAGAGAGGGAAAATCGATAAAGGGTTGAGGATAATTTTTGGGAGGAAGTTTGCAGGGGTTTAGGTCTGGTTATTTATGATATATAATGAGGGTTATATTGCAGGGGATAATCCTTTAAAGGGGCACTTTGTCCAACCAGAAATTTTCTATTTTTGGGCTATCATTTAACCAAGTAGGTGACACACCTACTTGTCACCTAGCAGCTTGTGCAGTCTCACAAAAATGCCTATATCTCACTACTCCAATATCATATTGATAAACGGTTTAATGCGTTGGAAACCAAACTCATAGATATTCAATTTAGTGGGTAGATCTACCCATAATTCCAAGTACATAGGGAGAAAAGATTAATAACATTTGACTTAATGTTTAAGTAAAATTATGAACCTAAGTTGCGACAACTCTTTTTGACTTTTGTTTCATAACTCGTTTGACTTCAAGACTATGATATGGATATTATATGATTCAAATACCTTAAAATACGACCTCTTGAGAATATTAAGCACCCCTAGGGTTACCCAAGAATACGAGTTACAACATCCTTGATTCGTTCAACTTTTAATACTTGTTAATCACCCTTATACACTCTTGTATCATTTAAGATCAATAGGATTAACTTCTTATCATTTCAAAGATAAATCGCTTCTTAGATTTACGTCGTCTAACTTATGTCATGAACCAACGTATGTAAATATGGGTTGTAACACCCTCCCTCCACCCCTTCCCCCCATCCCCCCAGGAACATTCGTCCTTGAATGTAGGGGTTTATGGGGAGCCTAACTCATTGTGGATTCCAACGGAAATTTCCAGCCAAGTTTTCCCTTATAAAATGGATACTAGTAAAACTTGCAAGTAATTAAACCCAACGTATTACCTTGCAAGGTTACGCAATGCATTATGGATATGTACATTATATGCATATCATTATTGTGTATTAAGGAAGAGTACACTCAAGCTATTGCTTACCTCATAGAGCTGTTTCACTTTCTAATGTGTCCTGCGTTCCCCCCAGCATCCTCATTATCTTCCTTCTGGAACAACTAAGGGTATTTAGACTTCATCTCCTCTTCTGCTTACCATGTCATTTCTTATATATTCTTGTTCCTCCACAATACTTTGACTGGGGCTGCATCTTTTGTTCTCAGCTTGCGAACTTCTAGATCTAATATAGCCATTGTGAGCACATGATTTTTTTCTCGCATGAATTACTCCTACAGAATTCTTAGATTTAGAATTTTTCTTTTAATTATTTGATTATTTAGTATTTAATATCATAATTTTTGTGTGGGTTTGCATTTGTATATGCATGTTTAATTTAGCTAATTCATAAAAAATAGAAACAAATATTGCATTTTGTATTTAGGACTTAATTTTACATATTTTTAGATTAATTAGTAATTAAGGTTTTACAAAAATACAAAAATAAAAAAAAATGATCTATTTTTGCATTACTTGATTCTTAGTTTTGAATTTTGTTAATTTATCTTTAATTTATTCTAATTAATTGTATTAATCATCATTTAGGATTAATTAGTCTAATTAGGTCCTTAGGAGTTAATTCATTTTTTTCAAAAGAGAAAGAAAAGAAGAAATAATTAAAAAAAATAAAAAAATTGAAAAAAAAAATGAAAACAAAAGGGGTTTTTATTTCAGACTTTTGGACCTTGTCCAATTTCCAAATTTCAAGGCCCAATTCCTCCTCACCCATTAAATCCCAGCCCAATTTCACCCCAAAATACCCGGTCCAAGTGCCCAGTCCCCAGACCATTGAAATGACGTAGTAAAGAGGCATTACTACATTGTTTCGAGTTCTCTAAATGTCATAATGATCCAGACCCTTCACTCCTCATTATCCAACAAGCCAGGGATCTATCTCTGCTTTAACTAAAAGTGTCCGAAAAATTTGAGAAAACCAAATACTAAACTTACCATCCTCGTATCTCACCCCTCTGTCTTCCGCCACCACAAGCTGCCACCGAAAATTGCCCTACGGCGGTGTGCCTCCATTCACCTTCAAATCAACACCATAGCATTGTCTTCCTCCCCTCATAACGAATCCACCCTTTGTTTCCTTCGAATCCCACCGGAATCCCTGAAAATCTCAAAGCCCGAGCCGTCGCCCTTGTTTTCTCTGGTGGCGGCGCCACTACCCAAACAACCCCAAATTAACACCAATCCATCCCCACAACCCCCTCTTCCCTAATCTATGGCTAATTTTCCTCAAATTACCACTGGTTCCTTCGAATCTAGCTTTGAAAGAAAATCCCAAATTCCAGACAAGTCCCAAGCTAGGGGGTTTATTGGTGATTTCGACTTTAATAGACCTAAGTTGTGTGTTTTCACATGAAAATACATGATTAAGGGGTTTTTCAGTCAAGAGTTCGAAGTAGTCTAGCCAGGGTTCATGATTTAGTTCCGACCAGCTTTAAGTATTTCTTCTTATTCATCTCATTTTTTGCTTTACATTTTTTTTCTTCTATTTTTTTATATATTATTATTCCATCTTCTTTTCTTGTTTGTTCCCAATTTAATTTTAATTTATAGGTACTTTAAGATTATGTTGGCTTGTTTATTTCTTTATTAGTATAGTTGCCTAGTTAGTTAGTTAGTTAGATTTAAATTAGTAAGTTCCTTATTTTGTTTTTGGCCCGTTTGTTTCTATTAGAATTGATTCTAGTTCCTTTGTTTGGGAAATCTATTTTAGCTCTAGTTTAGGCCCATAGTCTTGCAGCTAGTTTGCAAGAAACAGTATGCCCAAATAGGCACTCCATTTGGGTCTATCACCCAGTTGGCTTGACCTGTTTAATTAAAGGATTCCAAGGGTAAATACAAGGGTAATCAAGGGTAAATTGGGTAGACCACATAGGGAATCATGCAGTAACAGAAAATAGAAACCCCTAGAAGCTTCTAGGTTGGGATTTTAATTTGAATTTCAGGATTTGGGTAGGATAACTTGGAAAACAAGCCAAGATTTTAGGGACTTTTAAGCAAAAGCAGAAAATTAAGAAGGACCTAAGGGGTGAAAAATAAATCTGAAGTTGCCCTACTTGCTTGCCTATAAAGGCATTGTATCATTGCCTTGCAATTTAGATTTCAGAGCCTAAAAATTTGAGAGCCTGGATTTAGAGAGAAGAATTCTGAGAGAATTTAGAGCCTACAGATTTTAAGAGTTAAAAAATAGAGAGTTCTGAGAGTTTAGAGATCCGAAAAATCAAAAAATAGTGAAAATTTTGTAAAAAATACTGTTCGATTAAAGTCTTCTAAGGTTTTCATCTTCAAAACAATTCTTGAGCATTCAAGGGTTAAAAATGAGTTGAATCTGGATTTGAAATCGATTTTGAGGTCAATTCAACTGTTGGTTCTCGACTGGGTTTGATAGTGGGATTTAAACATCATTTCCTGGTCTTAAAAAGCAATTCATGCCTTATTTTTGGTGTTGGTTCAAAGTTTGCTGCTGCTATTTGTCATTTTGCTGAACCTCTGATTCAAATTTAAGCTCTTGTTTGGCCATATTCAGATACACGATTCTGTAAACTCAGCTGATTGTGTAATGGAAGTTTGAGGAATGAATAATTGGGAAATAAGAGTTGAAGCCTTCTTTAGTCTCCTGATTCGAAACTTTACCTTTTGTCTTCGAAATCTCTTTGCCCTGATCTAATGTATGAGTATAATTAATTTTGAATTATTGTGGAAGCTTGATGTATAATTCATGTAGTAGAGCAGTAGGTATATCTTGCCCGTTAGCTGTTTGTTTAATTGTATTAGTTTTCTTTCAATCATGTGATTTGCTTGGATTATCACAACATGTCTTGCTGCAGTCTGATGGAATCCTAGGCATAGACTAGGTGTTGATTGTTTATTAAGCATATTGTGGATAAACTGTGGGTGATGTCTCTTTGCAATAGTGATTATGTGTAGTGTTTTCTCTTTGATACGTGGAGTTTAGCATATATTGATTTAGTAGTTCCATGTTTAGATGTGTCCAGGAATTTAAGGTTGAAGGTTTCATAAGATCAATGTGTTGTGAACCTTCATTCGATGATCAGTAGTTAGAAATTCATATTAAGTGATGAGTTTAATGCTTATTTTTATAGAATCGGAGTTCAATGCAAAATTGAAATTAATAGCTGGATACGAATGTAAAATTGATTTGCGAATCATCTAATATTTCCTGCTTATTAAATTATTGGATCAAATTCATGTGGTATAACTCCTTAGCTCTATGTCTATTTGTTTTGTTTGGGGCTCGATTCATAGGTAGTCTACATTCAGCCGCATTTTATAAAGTTGGGCCTCTTATGGGCCTGGACGTCAAAGATGCCTTGAGATAGGAGGGATTTCGCTGTCTCAAGGTATATATGTCCAGATACTCGTTGGGCCTATTCCAAGCCCAAATATTGAGGGCTTCAGTCATAAGTCTCTGTTTCCCTTTGGTTTAATATTCTTAGAAGAAAAATGAGATCGTAAGCATTTGGGCCTGCTGTTTTAAGTAGTAGATTCGAACTAAAGTCTTCTTCAGCAATGACAACGGTTTATGTTTAAGTTTGGGCTTTATCTTGGGGCCCAAATCTGTTAATTAGAGTGGAGTAGAATCATCATAGATAATAACATTCGTGACTATACGAGCTTTAGTTGAGATATCCTTTAAAAATGGAATCGAGGTGCGCCGCGCCAAATAAAATCACAAATGCGTGGCCCTTATGTAATTATGCCTTTAAAATATTTAGAACTCGGGACGTGCTATTTAGCGAATTTTCATGGCCTCCTGTAAAGTTATCAACACGTTAGTCGCTTTAGGCGCATATTTTAATAATCTACTTCCCTAAACTCGGGTACACATTTATGTGACCCAAATCCAAATCTCAGCGATATTAAAATATGTCAAAAGCCACGGGTGCATTTATGTGACGCGATTCAAGAAGTATTTTAATAACGTTGCAATTTTCCTTAAAATTAATTTAAAGCGGTAAATAATTTAAAATTTGCACTATAGGTTGAGACATGTATTAAAATCAAGTAATGGACCAATTATGATAGTTTAAGTGACCGTGCTAGAACCACGGAACCTCGGGGTGCCTAACACCTTCCCCCGGGTTAACAGAATTCCTTACTCAAGAATTTCTGGTTCGCAAACTTCACTTGTAAAGTCAAAAATTTCCTCGATTTGGGATTCAAAAATAAACCGGTGACTTGGGACACAAAATAAATTATCCCAAGTGGTGACTCTGATAAATAAACAATCTCATTTCAAATAATGTCACTTAAAGTGGAAAAACTCTCATTATACAATATCCTCTGGGGTGGTGTGTAAAAAGGAGGTTTTATAGATCTGGCGACTTTACTGGGGACACGAACGCAGAACATCGGTTCATGGTTCAAGAATTTGAGCTTAGAAAAGCTATTATATTTGGCTTTATCTGCTATCTGATTTTCCTACATGTTTCATCCTAATGTGCCGAGTGCTTTAGCGCTTTGATATTATTTGAATTATATATAAACTGTTACGAAACCCTTCTCTTCTCATCTTCGGGGATGTGCTTGCTGGTCGAGACTCTCGATTCTGTTAGTGTTATACCTTAAAGTAAGAAAGAGGCTCGGACAAGTTACTAAGCCAGATGGCCTTTTGGTTCCTGGTACGTAGCCCCATCCTCTACTCGAGTTGTCCGCTCGGGTACACAATCCAGAACACATACCTAGGGTTTAAACCTAGTATAATAAGCCTCATGTCGTATCCCTAGTAGAAACACTTGTTTGCATCACGTGCATTTGACTTGGGGGACTCAACACAGGTGTTGGGTCCGTCTAGGACAAGTGGCCTGAAATGTAAAGACCATCCTGATGCATCCTACTTGCTACTTGTGCATTTATTTGCTTCGGATCTGCATGTTGACCGGCTTGTAAATAATGAGAGAAATTTGGAAAAGGGGAAGAATAATGTTAGGGTTGAGTGAGTTAATCACCTGTTTTAAAAAAACCAATACCCAAATGGTACTGAAACTCAGCCGAATTTTTGAGAAAATGAAATAAAAAGAAAAGTTTTTCAAAATAGTTGGTTTTGTCAAACCTGCCCAAACTACGTCAGTTTGATTCTCACCGGATGTGGGATACGTAAGCAACCCCCATCGGGTCCAACTTCCCTTTTTTGCAAAATAGCCCAAAAATAACAAAATTTTTAAGTTTTGCCACAAATAAGTCGGGTGATGCCATTCTTGTTTAAAAATAAGCCGAATGTCCCCAAAAGGGTGCCGAAAGGCTGTTTTTGAAACAACAGCCTCCTTGGGTCATTTTCAACGGCTAGTGGGCACAACCACAAAATCTTATTCCACGAAGTGCTAAAAGGCCGTATCCGCAAAACCAGATTTTTGTATTTGATTTATTTTTAAAATAAAACAGAGATGGTGTCATTTTTTTAGGTCAAAAATAAGTTATTGAATCACCTTAATAATTGTGCAGGATGAGCACAATTCAAAATGAACCTTTCTCAATTATGAACAAAATCCCCTTGGAGTTGCATATGTGGTGGAAAGATCTAGGTGAAGCAGGGCAAGACGAGGTCAAGAAGTATTTGGGAGGTCTTATTGGTTTGTTGGATATAATGCCCAGGGGAGACATCATAAGGGCATTGGTTACATGCTGGGACCCTGTGTACAATGTGTTCCATTTTTTAGATTTTGAACTCAACCCGACCTTAAAAGAAATAGCCTGGTACATTGGGAGTGCTGAGGTTCCTTTAAGACACAAGTACTTGATTGCCCCGAGAATCGTAGCTGTGCACAGATTCTTAGACTCGCCAAAGATAAGCAGGGGGGTCCACGACCTGGATTTGGCAGATGGCTTTTGTACTCCACAATTTATATATCACAGATATGGTCACATAGGGGGGTTCCACAATCCGGAAAACAAAATATGTAGCAAAGGAAACCGCCGCAAATGGAAAGAACATAGATGTTTTGCTTTTATGGTGGTCTTCTTGGGGCTTCTGGTGTTCCCTAGGAAGATGGAAATATCGACATAAAAATAGCTGGGGTCGTCAGCACTTTACTCACCCAGGCCAAAAGCACTCTTGCGCCCATGATAGTACCTGAAATCTTTCGCGCTCTCACAGCCTGCAAAGCTGGAAGGAACTTTTTTGAAGGGTGCAACTTGTTGTTGCAAATGTGGGTGACCGAAAACCTATGCCATCGTCCTCAATTCATGAGTTAAGGGTTAAGATAAAAAACTTGCATAGAGGAGTTTTATACGAGGACTGATGGAATCAGCTTGCCTGAAGGGGTCACATGATGGATATCATACTTTCGGTCCCTCATTGCCAGCCATATAGAGTGGACATTTGGATGGTTGCCTGTGGATGAGATCATATATATGCCAGCAACTGGCCTCATTTCCACTTGATGGGTCAGAGGAGCATTCAGCCTTATTCCCCGTATCGAGTTTTAAGACAGCTGGGAAGGTGCCAAATAGTGCCGAAAGACGAAGATCTTAGTGCTCAGGTAGTTGAGATTGGTTCTGATGGCCAGTTTCCTGAATCAATAGTCCGCCAGATCTGGAGTGAGTGTCAATACTTGGCGGTGAATACCTGTGTATTGGATCGATCCAAAAGAGAAGTTTCACCTGGGTATCATGTTTGGTACATAAAGAAAATCGCATTTGGGAGGCCGGCCAAAAGACCCCACCTACAGGATTTTGTCGAGTCATCACAAGAACAGTGGGCCTGGTTAGCCAAGGAGAATGAATACATGGCTAAAATAGGAGAGCTGGAAAAGCAGGTCCGGGACCTTCAGTTTGAAAGCAACTTGCAAACCGCAGCCGATGAGGGTGAAAAGAAGAAACTAACCCAGGAGAATGAGGCCCTTAAGGCTCAGATTCGAAAGATGAAAATAGCTGCCAGCAATTCGAAAAGAAGTTGTGCTAATGAAAGGCTTATAAGCAGACTAAAAAAGAAATTCCTCGAGTGCCAAGAAGACCTGGAAAAATCTGAAGATAGTCTAGCAAAAATCCGGGCGCAGTGGGCAAAGAAAGCGCAAGAACGGGCACAATTTGTGCAGCAAATGAAGAGAAACTACGAAGGGACCATCACTAGCCTGAGAAGAAAAGTGACTACCCTTGAGGATGAGGCAGCCCAGTGGATCAAAGATTTCAAAGCTGATAGGGAGCATTGCTATAAGCTGATGGCTAAAATGGTGAGAGAAATATAGCAATTACAAGATCACCACTTCCATGACTCCCAAGTATTGGAAGCCCGGAACTAGCAAATAGGGCGGTTACTTTAGGAAAACGGCAGAATCATGGAAAGGATTAGAGCCATCGCTGACTATATAACCATGAAATGACAAGCGTGCGAGGACATGACTCTTACAACCTTCTTTGCTGCAGTGATGATTTTTGTTCATCAAGTTATGAGCGATTTGGAGCGACTGCAAGGGGGTCTTGCACATAGGCTTGTGGCGAGGCCGAATGATGCCCCCCCCTGGCCCTAGTAGTTGAAGCTTTATTGTATTCCTGATTTTTCCATCATTGAGTCTGTATTTTGGTTATTTTGAGTGTGTTTGTAGTTTTTCCTTTTCCAAGAAAACAAATAGTTTAGCATATTTGTAATAGAAGTTTTATTAATGAAAATTGAAAATTCCCAACAAAAAAAATTGTCTCCTTATTTTTGCATTTATTTTTCTTGAACTACGTAATGATCTGATTCACGCGGCATCGTGATACATAGGCAATCCTCATCAGATCAGATCATAATTTTGTAAATAACTCCAATTAGAAAAGAAAAGAGAAATAGAAAAGAAAATGAGAAAAATGAGAGAAAAGGGCAAAAAGAAAGAAAAAGCAAGGAAAGGGAGTGGAAATCTAAAGAAGAAAATGAGAAAGGATTAGGAAAAGCCGAGATGAAGCATGCAACCATTGCAAAACATGTAGACACCCATTTAACTATATAGATGCATCACAACCCAACGTGCGATTATTTGTTTGTTATTTGTTACGAACTAACCGGTTGCTGTTGTCAAATCCAGTCCAGGTTTTATAGAAATGGTGTTTGGTTTTTCGTGGTAAATTGGCATCACATCCGTACTTTACTATATCGAAGGGGAGCATAGAAATGTCTTCAGAAATGACCTTGCCAGCAATTCCCATCCCAGAAGATAGCCCAATCTCGGGCATCCCGTCCTCAGAATCTGCAGTGGCTGAAGAAAATAGGATCTTACATATTAGGGTCATGGAAATGTGGGATGCGTGGATGAATGGAAGGGAGCCTCAAAGTGCCATCCCCTGTTTCCCCGAACTATTCCCTAGATCAGTGGGTACCTCCAATATTCCCATCAGTCATCCAAATACCCCACTGGGACAGCCAACCATATCGGTTCATTTCATAGGAACACTTTCTAAGGTTCGCCTCCAGGTGTTCATGTCCGGAGCAGCCTCCAATATCTTCACCGCTCCTCTATGCTAGGCCACAACACAGCCTGTACTGCCTAGGCCCACTTTTGATCCTTCAGCCTTTACATTCCAAATACATATTTTCCAAATGGAATCTTCTCAGTTACCTACTTATAATTATCCACAGTCACCTCCATTTGAGTTCACCACGGGACAGGAAAGGACTCCCAAAACCCTTGAACAGGAAGGAATCGCAAAAAGGATGAGAAGCCTAGAGCAAAGCCTCGAGAACATGCAGGGTTTGAGTGGGCAGAAAAGTGTGTCATATACTGAACTATGCATGTTCCCTCATGTGCATTTGGATCTGGGAATCAAAACTCCAAAGTTCGAAAAATACGATGGGCACAGTGATCCTATTGCTCATCTTAAGAAATACCGCAATCAGTTGCGAGGAGCCGGAGGAAAAGAAGAATTGCTCATGGCTTATTTTAGAGAAAGTCTGGTGGGTATCGCCTCCGAGTGGTACATGGATCACGATATCTCTCGCTGGCACATCTGGGACAACCTCGCTAGAGACTTTGTCAGACAGTTCTAGTACAATATAGACATTGCTCCAGACAGAAATTCATCGACGAACTTGAAAAAGAAGTCTTCGGAGACCTTTAGGGAGTAAGCAATCAAATGGCGTGAGCAAGAATCTAGAGTAAAGCCGCTAATGGACAAGGACAAAATGGTCACACTGTTCCTTCAAGCTCAGGAAGCTGACTACTTCAAAAATATGATGTCAGCTATGGTTAAACCGTTCTCAAAAGCTATCAAAATCGGACAAATGGTGAAAAATGGATTGAAAACAGGTAGAATTCTGAGTCAGTCTGCTAGTAGAGCTACCTCCCAAGCCATTCAGGGCGGGTCTGGAGGAGTGGAAAAGGGTAAGAAGAAAGAAGAAACATCCATGGCGACATCGGGTGCAAGAAGACACCATGCTCCTAGATCCATGTTCCCAAAAAGAACCCCTCAACATTATTACCCCCACCAGGACATGGCCCATGCTCCTCAACCGTACGCGGTCATGAATGCTCAACCTTTTGTTCGGCCACAGCAATTTCCAAGAAACCAGCCTCACTACCAAAACCACTACAACCACTGTCCTCCACAGAATAACTTTCCCCCTCGTGAGTCACCTAGAAGGCAAACTTTTACACCAATTGGTGAATCCTACTCGAATCTGTTTCCAAAACTATCCAAATGGGTCTGCTGCAGCCAGTTCCTCAAACAAGGCAAAACCCAGCATCGCCTGCTTACAGAGCTGGTGTCATATATGCCTATCACTCAGCGGCGGAAGGGCATGACATGGATGATTGTTGGACCTTGAAAAGAGCAGTGGAGAACTTGATAGAACAAGGAAAAATAGTGCTAAGGGATGAGGATGTTCCCAATGTAACTAACAACCCACTGCCAGCCCACAACAATGGGCCAGTAATCTGAATGATTTGTAAGGATAAAGAATTTGACCCGACATTGAAGGCCATAATTGCCATTGCTAATGTGGAGAGAAAACCAAAAATTGCCCCAAATCAAGATGAAGGGGAAAAGAAGAACAAAGCCACCCATTCAAAACCAGAAAAGAAAATTGAAGCAGGAACGGGGGCAATGCCTCCCAAAGATGTTGTTCTCTATGTCCCACGCAAAGAAAAGCAGTTGACTTTGAGTCCTCCAAAGATATTTGAACTGAAAAAGGAAACCCGGATGTATGTACCCAAGGAAGCTTATGTGGTGCAGGGAATAATTAAGCCATTGAGGCTGAACGAGCATGTGGTTATTGGATGCGCGCCACAAAATCCCATGACAGATCCTGCTGTGGTGCCTTGGAACTACCATAAATTAGTGGTGACGCATAAGGGCAAAGAAATCTCAGGAGAGCTTCAAGAAAATCACCCTGTTGAGAAGTAATCCAACATGGAAGAAGGGAACAACGCCACTAGAAAGTGTTTCCCATCTAAAAAACATGTAAGTGCCGAAGAGGCGGAAGCTTTTTTTCAAAAAATGAAGATGGCGGACTATGGAGTGGTTGATCAACTTCGAAAGTATCCTGAACAAGTATCCTTGCTATCATTGTTAATGAAATCCCCGGAACACCAGAAGGTTTTAGTGAAGACCCTCAATGAAGCATACGTGCCAGCTGAGACTTCTGTGGAATAGTTAGAAAGAATGGCGGAAAGATTTTTCGCTATCAACCAGATTTTATTAAGCAAAAACTACTTGCCCCCAGAAGGGGCCGCAAATAACAAAGCCTTGCACTTAACTGTCAAATGTGAAGGATACTACGTGAAGAGGGTCATGGTAGATGGAGGTTCTGGGGTAGATATTTGCCCACTCTCTACACTACAGTGTATGGAAATTGGGACTGAAAGGATTCGACCCAACAATGTCTGCATGCGAGCCTTCGATGGTATCAAAAGGGACACAATTGGAGAAATCAATCTGATTTTGACCATTGGCTCGGTAGACTTTTAGGTGACCTTCCAAGTGTTAGACATGGACTCATCCTATAACATTCTTTTGGGAAGGCCATGGATCCACGCAGCAGGGGCCGTACCCTCCACTCTCCATCAGATGGTGAAATTTGAACATGAAGATCAAGAGATTGTGGTCCACGGAGAGGATGAACAATCGATTTATTGGGACCCATCCATCCCATGTGTTGAAGCGAGGGAAGGCAGTGAGCACATAGTTTACCAAGCCTTTGAGGTTGTGGTAGCAGACCAGCATAAAGATAGAAACCCTTGACCCCAACCCTTCCTATCCAATACCTCGATTATGGTGGCCAAAGAAATGATCAAACATGGTTTCAAACCAAGGAAGGGACTTGGGAAATCCCTACAAGGAATAGATGAACTGGTTACCCTGCCTACCATTGAGAAGTTCTTCGGCATAGGCTTCCTACCTACCCCGGATGATATAAAGTGGGCCGATGAAAGAAAGAATGAGGGATGGGTTTTGCCGCAACTACTACTACATTTGTACAAAACCTTTGTCAAGCCGAAGTATAGTGATAGAGGATGATGATGCCTTTACAGCCGAAGATATTAAAGAAATATGTGGGGCAATGAGGAAGATACTCTACGAAACCCACACGGTTCAGCTAGGAGAGGGATCAAGCACCGCTGAGGTGCTGTACATGGGACCAAGCACCAAGCTATAGAATTGGAAGGCTACGCCATTTTCGATCAGGCGGGAGTCCCTATAGACTGTCCTGCTACTTTTTGCATCGTGAGTTATTCCGGGGTGTAACTCGGATGTTTTCTTTAGTTTCATGTCTTTAAGTTTCCAAATGTAAACCCTATTATCTTCAAATTCCAAGAAATGAAATCAATATTTCATCGTTCATCTTTCTCTATTCTTTTTTATTTTGCTATTTTTCTTTTCAGTTCTAATAATGCGGCTTTAAATAACATGACATGATTCCAGACTTCATGCCCAGATCCAAACATGCTATCTAATTGTGAAATAATGAATCAAGAACTGGAATATGATGAAGAAGAGGCTTTTAGGGAAATAAATTGAGAATTGGAACAATTTGAGAATAAACATAAACCAAACTTGAATGATACTAAGCCGGTTAACTTGGGAAATTCTGAAGAAATTCGAGAAACTAAGATAAGCATTCACACAGATGTGAAAACCCGGAATGCAATAATCCAACTCATGTTTGAGTTCAAAGATATGTTTGCTTGGTCGTACAACGACATGCCAGGGCTAAGTGTTGATCTGGTGGTTCATAAGTTGCCAAATTACCCTGACTGCCCTCTGGTCCAGCAAAAGCAAAGAAAGTTTAAAAATGATATCAGTGATAAGATCAAGACAGAAATCAAGAAATAGTTGAAAGCAGGGGTGATCCGAGTGGTCCGATACACTACATGGTTGGCTAATGGAGTCCCAGTTCCAAAGAAAGATAGGAAGACCCGGATGTGTGTGGACTACAGAGATTTGAACAAGGCAAGTCCCAAAGATAATTTCCCTTTGCCCAACATTCACATCCTTATTGATAACTGTGCCAAACATGAGATAAAGTCCTTCGTGGATTGTTACCCAGGATATTACAAGGTGTTGATTGATGAACAAGACGCCGAAAAGACAGCCTTCACCACACCATGAGGTACATATTGCTACAGAGTCATGCCGTTTGATCTGAAGAATGCTGGGGCAACCTACATAGGTCCATGACTACCATTTTCCATGATATGATGCATCAAGAATAGAGGTATATGTGGACAACGTAATCATCAAGTCCAAAACCCAGGATGACCATGTTTGAGATTTGAGAAAATTCTTCAAGTGGTTGCACAAGTATGATTTGAAGCTGAACCTAGCCAAATGTGCGTTTGGAGTCCCATCGGGCAAACTTTTAGGCTTTATAGTCAGCCGGAGAGGTATCGAGTTAGATCCAACAATAATAAAGTCTATCCAGGATTCGCCTCCTCCAAGAACCAAGAAAGATGTGATGAGCTTGTTGGGCAGATTAAACTATATCAGCCAGTTCATTGCTCAGTTGACATCCACATGTGAGCCCATATTTAAATCACTAAATAAAGATGCAGCAGTCAAGTGAACGGATGAATGTCAAGAAGCTTTTGATAAGATCAAGGAATATCTGTCAAATCTGCCAGTCTTGGTCCCACCAGAGCCAGGGAGGGCTCTTTTCTTGTACTTGACAGTCTTGGAAAATTCTTTTGACTGTGTCCTCGGGCAACATGATATAACCGGGAAGAAAGAACATGCGATCAACTACCTGAGCAAGAAGTTTACCAGCTATGAAGCTAAGTATACTCTATTGGAGAGAACCTGTTGTGCCTTAACTTGGGTCGCTCAGAAGCTGCGACATTATCTGCAAGCCTACACCACCTACCTCATAACCAGGTTGGATCCTTTGAAATATATATTCCAGAAACCGATGCCTGTAGGGAGATTAGCAAAATGGCAGATTCTGCTCACGGAATTTGACATAGTCTATGTCACTCGCACAGCAATGAAAGCCCAGACGTTGGAGGATCATTTGGCTAAAAACTTGGTTGATGATTAATACCAACCGTTGAGAACTTACTTCCCAGATGAAGAGGTAAATTCAATAGAAGCAATCTCTGAAGACACCCAGGCTTGGAAAAATTTCTTCGATGGGGTAGTAAATGCAAAAGGTGAAGGAATTGGGGCAATTCTGATCTCACCCACTGGTCAACACTATCCGTCCACAACTAGGCTTCGGTTTTTCTGCACAAACAACACTACTGAGTATGAAGCCTGCATCATGGGTATGAACATGGCGATTGACCAGGACGTCAAAGAGTTATTGATTATGGGAGACTCAGATCTAATTATCCGGCAAGCCCAGGGAGAAAGGGAAACTCGAGATGTTAAACTTGTTCCCTATCGGCAACATAAGGAAGATCTTAGCAAGCGGTTCAAGTCAATAGAGTTCAGGTACATCCCTCGTTGTCACAATGAACTAGCTGATGCACTTGCCACTCTGGCCTCGATGTTGCCCTACCCAGGCAATGCCCACATTGATCCCTTAGAAATCCAAATCAGGGAAAGGCACAGTTACTGTAATATGGTTAAGGTAGAACCAAATTGGTACCACGGCATCAAAAGGTTTCTAAAAATGCAAGAATACCCCGAGCAAGCCAGTAGAGACCAAAAGAGAACTATTAGACAGCATACAAATGGTTTCTTTTAAGCGGTGATGTCTTGTACAAAAGGACCCCGTATCTCAACTTTTTAAGATGTGTGGACGCCGAAGAGGCCGGAAGGATCATGCATGAAATACATGTAGGAGTGTGCGGACCTCACATGAACGGGTATGTTTTAGCAGAGAAAATCCTTCGAGCAGGATATTACTGGATAACTATGGAAAAAAACTGCTTCATTTTTGTTCGAAAGTGCCATCAGTGTCAGGTGCACGGTGATTTGATTCATGCACCTCCCACGGAACTACATCCCATGTCAGCATCTTGGCCATTTGTTGCCTGGGGCATGGATGTCATTGGGCCGATTTAGCCAAAAGCCTCAAATGGACATAGCTTCATACTGGTTGTCATTGACTACTTCACGAAGTGGGTTGAAGCCATCACGCTCAAATCAGTCACCAAGAAAGTTGTGGTATATTTTGTGCACTCTAACCTTATCTGCTGTTTTGGCATTCCTGCAACCATCATTACAGATAATTTTGCAAACCTGAATACTCGTTTGATGGAAGAGGTATGCGAACAATTCAAAATAATGCATAGGAACTCTACTCCCTACCGGCCCAAAGCCAATGGTGCTGTTGAAGCAGCAAACAAGAACATCAAGAAGATTTTGAGAAAGATGATTCAGAGCTCCAGACAATGGCATGAAAAGTTACCTTTCGCATTACTGGGATATCACACCATGATGCTCACATTGTTAGGAGCAACCCCATATCTTTTGGTCTATGGAACTGAGGCTATTATACCCACAGAGGTAGAAATTCCTTCTCTCCGAATCTTCATTGAAGCAGAGATTGAGGACACTGAGTGGGTCAAGACTCGTATGGAACAGTGGACCTTAATTGATTAAAAGCGAATGGATGTGGTCTATCACGGGTAGTTGTACCAACAAATAATAGCCTACACTTATAGCAAGAAAGTGCGGCTCGGGAATTTTGAAGTGGGACAACTTGTGTGAAGGCGCATTCTTCTTCATCACCAGGAAGCGAAAAGAAAATTTGCTCCTAATTGGAAGGGTCCATAAATTATTAAAAAGATATTGTTGAGAGCAGCATTGTATCTGGGTGATATCAAAGGAAATGATCCCGAAGCAATTGTGAATGTGGATGTAGTAAAAAGGTACTATGTTTAGGCTTTATGCAACCATGACTTTGTTCAATTGGGATGACGAAGGCTTTCATTCTTGTTATCCAAACACTATAAATCTTTTGCAAACCCTTTGAGTCGGTAACTCTTCCTTGATTACCCTCTTCGGAACCTGAAAGTAATATTTGAAAAAAATGATTGAAAAATGATGAAAAAAAAGAAGAAAGAAAAGAAAACAAAAAAAATAGAAAAACAACAAAAACAAAAGTTTCCCTGAACTACGTCTGACTTGATTCCGAAAGGATACGTAGGCAGCCTCTCTCTGGGGTTCAGTCACACAAAAACAAAAATCCCAATTCCCCCAAAAAAGTGAAACTGGGGCAGATGATATAATGGCTCGGCAATGAGCCCACCAGAACGGTTCCAAAGTTGTAATTCCATTCAGATTCTTTTTACCTAAACCTTGTCTAAGTCCTTCTGATCAATTGGCAAAGGAATTGGAATCGGAAAACACCATTGTTGGAATTTGATGCAATCAAACTGAGAGAAATAAAATAAGAGAGTCTTATCGGTGAAAACCTGCGGGCACCATAAGGTGACGGCGAGTAGAAAAATTAAAAATGAGTGAGTCTGTTTAGTGAAAACTCGTAAAGAGCACTATCGGGCGACGCTGAGAAGAGAAATGAGAGAGGTCGATTGGCGAAAACCTGCAAAGGACGTCGTCAGTCGAACAGAAGGCATCTCCCACCACTGAAAGAGCCCTAGCAAGATTCCCTGATTTTTGAAACACGGGTCAGTGAGTTTATGAGAAACTGGGAAAGTTTGTGCGGGTCGGGCATCCAGTCCAAGAAGCATGTCATGTCTATTTGAAACCTACATGCACCCCAGATAAGTCCTTCTTTTCTCCCCGAAAGGGACGCTTCTCTTTAAATTCATTTTCTTGCCTTTTGTTTACTTTTTCCTTTAATCCTTTGCAGCCTAACTCTGCTCCCAAAACTAACACAAAGGAAAGGTGGCAGGACTGGCTTTACAGAGTTTTGCCTGGCAAAGCTAAAAGGAAAGTACCCAACCTCAGCGGGTGCACCAAGCCAAGCCCAACTGGCCATGATTGTTAATGCTTTCAAAGCAAATATATTGAAAAGGAAAAATAAAGTTAAAGGCAAAGGTCCTAAGAGCAGAATAAAGTGAAAAGGTCAAAGCCCCACATGGGCGAGTCATCATGAAATCCTAAAAGTTGAGCCCTTCGGTTTGAAAGAGAGATTAATCTTCAAAATCGGCAAGCAGCAGAGGTTCTCAATAGAAGCTGGGTCGAGATCAAGTAATTGAGATGATCAAGGCCACAAAACCAATCACCGTTTCAAATTAACAATTGTTCTTTGTTTGAAAATTGAAACAGGTGCAATCCAAGCAACCGTGCAAGAAGCAGGTGCAACCAAAAGGAAAAAATGTGCAAATGCTAAAACAGCTTTGTAGCAAATAATCAAACCAAAAGGGAAGTTTCTTCCAAGTTCTTTCTAGCATCTTATCAAAAAAAGAAAAGAAAAAGAGATAAGAAAAGAAGAAAATCCCAAAAGAGGATAGTTTAGAATCCCCAATATCAACATGTTACTTTGTTTGCCAACATTAGGGTTCCAATCCCTGAGTTTATCCTTTTAAACATAGGGTCTCCATTCCCTAGTCACCTTTTGCCAATATTAGGACTCCAATCCCTGAGTTGAGCTTTTACCTTTTGCCAACATTAGGGCTTCAATCCCTGAGTTGAGCTTTTTACCTTTTGCCAATATTAGGGTTCCAATCCCTGAGTTGCGCCTTTTAGACATACGGCCTCCATTCTCTAGTCGCCTTTTGCCAACATTGGGGCTCCAATCCCTGAGTTGTGCGTTTTTAGACATAGGGCCTCCATTCTCAAATCGCTTTTGCCAACATTAGAGCTCCAATCCCTGAGTTGAGCCTTTTTAGACATAGGGCCTCCATTCCCTAGTCACCTTTTGCCAATATTAGGGCTCCAATCCCTGAGTTGAGCTTTTTACCTTTTGCCAATATTAGGGCTCCAATATATGAGTTGAGCCTTTAAGACATAGGGCGTCCATTCCCTAGTCGCCTTTTCCACTAACATTAAGGCTCCAATCCCTGAGTTGTGCCTTTTTAGACATAGAGCCTCCATTCCCTAGTTGCCTTTTTCCAACATTAGGTCTCCAATCCCTGAGTTGTGCCTTTTTAGACATAGGGCCTCCATTCCCTAGTCATTTTTGCCAACATTTGGGCTCCAATCCCTAAGTTAAGCCTTTTTATACATAGGGCCTCCATTCCCTAGTCACCCTTTTCCAACATTAGGGCTCCAATCCATGAGTTAAGCCTTTTAGACATAGTGTCTCAATTCCCTAGTTGCCTTTTGCAAATATTAGGCCTCCAATCACTGAGTTGAGCTTTTTACCTTTTGCCAACATTAGGGCTCCAATCCCTGAGTTGAGATTTTTACCTTTTGCCAATATTAGGGCTCCAATCCCTGAGTTGAAACTTTAGATATAGGGCTCCATTCTTATTTTATTCAAAAAAAAAAGTTCAAACTTTTCTCACAAATAACTCACGAAATTTTCCTAGTGAAAACTAGGGTAGAAAAATTTTGTTTGTTTGTTTGTTTTGATGTCTGAACAGGTTTTTACCTCAAGGCATGGGATTCGAGATGGCCGAAAGAATGAGTCTCAATCCGATATAAGGAAAAGAAGAAAAAGAACAAAAAAAAGTGAATTCAAAATGCTGAAGTAGACAAAGATGCGGATTGCTCAAAATTTGATTGAAGTCACAAGCTTCGCCTGTCCCGCTTTAATCCAAGTGCTGAAGAAAGAACCAGCACCTACAACTTGCGAGCATCAAGATTCCGATCGGAGTACACAGCAAAATTAGCTAAGACTCAAGATCAAGCTTCAAGAGATTTATAGATAGGAATCTTGTAACTCGTAGTTGATAGGCATAGCTAGCTTAGCTTTGATTTTCCTTTTGGTATAATAAGGAGGTCAGCAAGCAGTAGCAGCAGCAACAATAGTGAAATCACAGCTCCCGGTAGTCCCAGCTACCAAAACTTCCACAACTACACTGACCTGATTCCTTTACAGCCAAGGATATGTAGGCAACCTCTGAAGCAAGGTTCAGTTAGACATTTTTCAAAAATGATTCTCATGGAGTGCCAAGCGGGCAAAAATCCCTCATAATTGCTCATTTATCTTTGACCGAAAACCCTTCGTGTCTCCGAGCAAAAAGGGGCAGCTGTGAGCACGTGATTTTTGCCTCGCATGAATTACTCCTACAGAATTCTTAGATTTAGGATTTTCCTTTTAATTATTTGATTTTTTAGGATTTAATCGCATAATTTTTGTGTGGGTTTGCATTTGTATGTGCATGGTTAATTTAGATAATTCATCAAAAATACAAAAAATATTGCATTTTGCATTTAGGACTTAATTTTACATATATTTAGATTAATTAGTAATTAGGGTTTACAAAAATAGAAAAAATCACAAAAAATGATCTATTTTTGCATTGCTTGATTTTTAGTTTTGAATTTTGTTAGTTTATCTTTAATTTGTTTTAATTAATTGTATTAATCATCATTTAGGATTAATTAGTCTAATTAGGTCCTTAGGAGTTAATTCATTTTTTTAAAGAAAAAGAAAAGAAGAAATAATTAAAAGAAAATGGAAAATTGAAAAGAAAAGGAAAACAAAGGGGGTTTTTGTTTCAGACTTTTGGACCTTGTCCAATTTCCAAATTTCCAGGCTCAATTCCTCCTCACACATTAAATCCCAGCCCAATTTTGCCCCAAAATACCCGGTCCAAGTGGTTAGTCCCCGGACCATTGAAACGACGTAGTATAGAGGTGTTACTATGTCGTTTCGAGTTCTCTAAATATCAAAATGAGCAAGACCCTTCACTCCTCATTATCCAACGGCTGTGGATCTATCTTTTCTTTAATTAAAAGTGTCCGAAAAATTTGAGAAAACCTAAGACTAAACTCACCATCCTCGTATCTCACCAATCTCTCTTCCGCCACCACAAGCCGCTGCCGAAAATCGCCCTACGGTGGCGGCGAGCCTCCATTCACCGCCAAATCAACACCATAGCACCGTCTTCCTCCCCTCATGACGAATCCAACCTTTTCTTCCTTTGAATCCCACCGAAATCCCTCAAAACCTCAAAACCCTAGACGCCTCCCTTGTTTTCTTCGGTTGCGGCGCCACTACCCAAACAACCCCAAATTAACTCCAAGACATCCCCACAACCCCCTCTTCCCTAAATCTATGGCTAATTTCCCTTAAATCACCCCTGATTGCTTCAAATCTAGCTTTGAAAGAAAACCCTAAATTCCAGAAAAGTCCCAAGCTAGGGGGGTTATTGGTGATTTCGACTTTAATAGACCTTAGTGAAAAACATACGATTAAGGGCTTTTTCAGTCAAGAGCTCGAAGTAGTCTTACCAGGGTTCATGATTTAGTTCCGGCCAGTGTTAGGTATTTCTTCTTATTCATCTCATTTTTTGCTTTACATTTTTTTGCTTCTATTTTTTTATATCATTATTCCATATTCTTTTCTTGTTTGTTCTCGATTTAATTTTAAGTTATAAGTACTTTAGGATTCTGTTTGCTTGTTTATTTCTTTATCGGTATAGTTGCCTAGTTAGTTAGTTAGATTTGAATTAGTCAATTCCTTATTTTATTTTTGGCCCGTTTGTTTCTATTATAATTGATTCTAGTTCCTTTGTTTAGGAAATCCATTTTAGCTCTAGTTTAGGCCCATAGTGCTGCAACTAGTTTGCGAGAAATAGTAGGCCCAAATAGGTACTCCATTTGGGTCTATCACCCAGTTGTCTTGGCCTGTTGAACTGAAGGATTTCAGGGGTAAATACAAGGGTAATCAAGGGTAGATTGGGTAAACCACATAGGGAATCTTGCAGAAACAGAAAATAGAAGCCCCTGGAAGCTTCTAGGTTGGGGTTTTAATTTGAATATCAGGATTTGGGTTAGGATAAGTTGGAAAACAAGCCAAGATTTTAGGGACTTTTAAGCAAAAGTAGAAAATTAAGAATCACCTTAGGGGTGAAAAATAAATCTGAAGTTGCCCTACTTGCTTGCCTATAAAGGCATTGTATCCTTGCTTTGCAAGTCTGATTTCAGAGCCTAAAAATTTGAGAGCCTAGATTTAGATAGAAGAATTCTGAGAAAATTTAGAGCCTACAGATTTTAAGAGCTAAAAAATAGAGTGCTCTGAGAGTTTAGAGATCCTGAAAATTAAAAAATAGTGAAAATTTTGCAAAAAATATTGTTCTATTAAAGTCTTCTAAGGTTTTCATCTTCAAAACAATTCCTGAGCATTCAAGGGTTAAAAATGAGTTGAATCTGGGTTTGAAATTGATTTTGAGTTCAATTCACATGCTGGTTCTCGACTGGATTTGATAGTGGGATTTAAACATCATTTCCTGGTCTTAAAAAGCAATTCCTGCTTTGTTTTTGCTGTTGGTTCAAAGTTTGCTGCTGCTATTTGTCATTTTGCTGAACCTCTGATTTAAATTTATCCTCTTGTTTGGCCATATTTAGGTACACGATTCTGTAAACTCAGCTGATTGTGTAATGGAAGTATGAGGAATGAATAATTGGAAAATAAGAGTTGAAGCCTTCTTTAGTCTCCTGATTCGAAACTTTACCTTTTGTCTTCTAAATCTCTTTGCCCTGATCTAATGTATGAATATAATTGATTTTGAATTATTGTGGAATCTTGATGCATAATTCATGTAGTAGAACAGTAGGTATATCTTGCCTGTTAGCTGTTTGTTTAATTGTATTAGTTTTCTTTCAATCGTGTGATTTGCTTGGATTATCACAACATGTCTTGCTGCAGTCTGATGGAATCCTAGGCATAGACTAGGTGTTGATTGTTCATTAAGCATATTGTAGATAAACTGTGGGTGATGTCTCTTTGCAATAGTGATTATGTGTAGTGTTTTCTCTTTGGTACATGGAGTTTAGCATATATTGATTTAGTAGTTCCATGTTTAGATGTGTCCAGGCATTTAAGGTTGAAGGTTTCATAATATCAATGTGTTGTGAACCTTCATTCGTGGATAAGTAGTTAGAAATTCATATTAACTGATGAGTTTATGCTTATTTTTATAAAATCAGCGTTCAATGCAAAATTGGAATTAATAGCTAGATACGAATGTAAAATTGATTTGCAAATCATCTAATATTTCCTGCTTATTAAAATTATTGGATCAAATTCATGCGGTATAACTCCTTATCTCTATGTCTCTTTTTTTTGTTTGGGGTTCGATTCATAGGTAGTCTACATTCAGCCTCGTTTTGTAAAGTTGGGCCTCTTATGGGACTAGACGTCAAAGATGCCTTGAGATAGGAGGGATGATGAAATGTCAGTGGTGTCACACCTCCTTTTTACACACCATCCCGGAGAATAATGTATAATGGGAGTTTTTCCACTTTAAGTGACATTATTTGAAATGGGATTGTTTATTTAACATAGTCGCCACTTGGGATAATTTATTTGGTGTTCCAAGTCACCAGTTTATTTTGAATCCCAAATCAAGGAAATTTTCGACTTTCCAAGTGAAGTCTGCAAACCAAAAATTCTTGAGTAAGGAATTCTGTTAACTCGGGGAAAGGTGTTATGCACCCCCGGATTTCGTGGTGCTAGCACGGTCGCTTAAACTATCATAATTGGCCCATTACTTGATTTTAATACATGTCTCAACCTATAGTGAAAATTTTAAATTATTTACCACTTTAAAATAATTTTAAGGAAAATTACAACGTTATTAAAACACGTCTTGAACCGCGTCACATAAATGCTAACGTGGCTTTTGACATATTTTAACATCGTTGAGATTTGGATTTGGGTCACATAAATGTGCGCCTAAGTTTAGGGAAGTACATTATTAAAATACACACCTAAAGTGACTAACGTGTTGATAACTTTGCGGAAGGCCATGAAAATTCGCTAAAAGGCACGTCCCAAGTTCTAAATATTTTAAAGGCATAATTACATGAGGGCCATGCATTTGTGATTTTATTTGGCGTGGCGCACCTTGATTCCATTTTTAAAGGATATCTCAACTAAAGCTCATATAGTCACGAATGTTATTATCTATGTTGATTCTACTCCACTCTAATTAACATATTTGGGCCCCAAGATCAAGCCCAAACTTAAACAAAAACCATTGTCATTGCTGAAGAAGTCTTTAGTTTGAATCTACTACTTAAAATGGTAGGTCCAAACGCTTACGATCTCATTTTTCTTCTAAGAATATTAAACCAAAGGGAAACAAAGACTTATGACTGAAACCCTCAATAATTGGGCTTGGAATAGGCCCAACGAGTATCTGGATATATATACCTTGAGACAGTATGATAGATCCTCTATAAATTGTACATCTTTGATAGGGACTACTTGAGAAGGGTCTCCAATAAATTTCCTCAACATAGATACATGTAATACCGAATGGACAAATTCCAATTCGGATGGCAATTCTAACTCGTAAGCAACCTGTCCGATTCGTCAAAGAATTTTGTACGGATTGATATACCATGGACTAAGATTACCCTTCTTCCTACAACGCATAACACCCTTCATCAGCGAGATCCTCAGGAAAACCCAATCACCAACCTCAACTCCAGATCACGACGTCGTACATCAGAATAAGACTTTTTCCTGCTTTGTGCCGTCCTCAGCCGCTCTTGTATCAGTTTCACCTTCTCAATGGCTTGGTGAATCAAATCTGGCCCATATTGTTCTATTTTACCAACTTCAAACCATCCAAGTGGTGATCTACATCTCCACCCGTATAGTGCCTCATACGGGGCCATTTTAATACTAGAATGGTAGCTATTATTGTAGGAAAATTCTATGAGTGGAAGACGGTCATCCCAATTCCCCTTTAAATCTAAGACACGTGCTCATAGCATATTATCAAGTGTCTAAATGGTAGGCTCAGCCTGTTCATCAGTCTACGGATGAAATACAGTGCTGCAATTTACTTGTGTGCCTAAACCCTTCTGAATGACCTCCAAAGTTAGCCGTAAATTGAGCTCCTTGGTCTGATATGATAGATATTGGTACACTATGAAGCCTACCAATCTCCTTGATATATAACTTCGTATAATCTTCAGTCGTGTAAGTTGTCTTAACTGGCAGAAAATGGGCACATTTTGTAAGTCGATCAACTATCACCAAGATAGAGTCAAACTTAAGATAAGAGCGAGGCAATCCAATAATGAAGTCTATATTAATCACCTCCCATTTCCAGGTCAGAATCTCTATATTCTGAAGCAATCCACGGGGTTTCTGATGTTCGATTTTTACTTGTTCACAATTAGGACACTCGGCTACAAATTCTGCAATAGACTTATTCATTTTATCCCACCAATACTGCTCCTTAATGTCATGATACATCTTTGTCAAGCCAGGATTAATGGAATATCGGGATTGATGAATCTCAATCATAATCTTCTCTCGCAACCCTACCACATTAGGCACACATAGTCGACCCTGGTATCTTAGAGCCCATTTCATCCAATCTCAAAAGACGTAATTTTACACTGCTGAATGCTCTCTTTCAATCGCACTAAGATAGGATCTTTATATTGTCGTGCTTTTACCTGGCTACCAAAGATGATTCTGACGTATTTTGTACAATAACACCTCCTTCATCAGAGTCTAACAATCTAATTCTCATATTGGCTAGATGAAGAAGATCTTTAGTCAACCCCCATCTACCTGCCTCAATATGTACTAAGCTTCCCATTGACTTACGGCTAAGAGCATCTGCCACAACATTGGCTTTACCGGGATGATACAATATCAATAATTTAAGCAATCTATGCTGCATCAAATTCAACTCCTTCTGCTTGAAGATGTATTGTAAACTCTTGTGATCTGTGTAGATGTCAACATGGATGTCGTATAAGTAGTGCCGCCATATCTTCAAACCATATATTACTGCAGCCAATTCCAAATCATGGGTCGGATAATTCTTTTCATGCTTCTTCAATTGTCTTGATGCATAAGCAATCACCTTCCCATGTTGCATCAATACGCACCACAAACCTATACTTGAAGCATCACAATATACCACATAACCTTTTGTTCCTTCTGGGAGAGTGACCACTGGCGCATATTTCAATCGATTGTTTAACTCTTGAAAACTTTGTTCACAAGCGTCAGACTACTAAAACTTAAGAGCTTTCTGTGTTAACTTAGTCAATGGTGCTGATATAGAGAGGAAAACCCTCCTACAAATCGCCTATAATATCATGCTAGCCCCAGGAAGCTGCAGACTTCTAATGGTGTTGTAGGTCTCGGCCAATTCTTTACTGCATCGATCTTTTGAGTGTCGACACTAATACCCTCATCAGATATCACATGGCCAAGGAATGCTACTAAATTAAGCTAGAATTCACATTCGTAGAGCTTAGCATATAACTTACGATCCTGAAGTGTCTATAATACAATCCGCAAGTAGCCCGCATATTTTGCCTTCGAACGAGAATACACCAAAATGCCATTAATGAATACGATCATGAACACATCAAGATTGGGCCTGAATATAGTATTCATGAGATCCATAAAAGCTGCTAGGGCATTTGTTATCCCTAACGACATCACCAAGAACTCAAATTGCCCATATCTTGTCCGAAAGGCCGTCTTTGGACTATCCTTCTCCTTAACCCTCACCTGATGATACCCTGAATGTAAGTCAATCTTGGAGAAATACTTGGCACCCTGGAGTTAGTCAAACAGGTCTTCAATCCTTGGAAGTGGGTACTTGTTCTTTATAGTAAACTTATTCAACTGTCGATAGTCGATACACTTAAATTGCGCCTTCAACTCTCGCAATGTTGCCAGGGCCATTCTGTATGAAGGGATAGAGACTGGTTGAGTATCAGGCAACACATCAATGCTAAACTCAATCTCCCTTTCAGAAGGAAGGCCTGGGAGTTCATCTGAGAAAACATCTAGAAATTCATTGACCACGGGGATTGATTGTAGCGTAGGCGGCTTCGCCTCCACATCCCTAACGTGAACAAGATGATAAATGTAACCTTTTGAGATCATCTTCCTTGCCCTAAAATATGATATAAACCTACCTTTCAACGTAGCAATGTTCCCCTTCTATTTAGTGACGGGTTCACCAGGAAAATGAAACCTAACCATTTTCGTATGACAATCAACATTGGCATAGCATGAGGCCAACTGTCCCCATGATCACATCGAAATCAATCATTTCTAACTTAAATAAACTTGCTAAGGTTTTACGACTACAAATCATCACTGTGAAACCTATATATACCGTCCTAGAAATCATAGAATCATCTATCGGAGTAGATACTGCAAGTGGTTTAATTATCAATTCAGGTTCAACACCAAACTTATTAGCCACAAAGGGTGTAACATATGATAATGTGGATCTCGGATCAATCAACGCATATACATTGTAAGAAAATACAGAAAATATACCTGTAACAACATCTGGAGATCACTCGAGATCCCGTCGACCTACTAGAGCATATGTTCAATTTTGAGCACCACTCGAACTCTACACTGCACCTCTACCTCTACCTCGACCTGTCGACTACTGAAAACACCGTGCTAGAACCAGACATAGACCCAGTCGGCTGAGCCATACCACCACCTCCTCTGTTAGGACAATTCCATATCATATGGCATGGCTGTCTGCAAGAATAACATGCATCAAAACCTCAACGGCACAGTCCAAAGTGGGCCTTACCACACAGATCACAATGTGGTATTGGGGGTCTCGTTTGACTAGTATCTCTGTGATATTGCAAGCCTGATGCTCCTGAATAGGTAAATAAATCATATAGAGGCCTCTGAAAATATGGAGGACCACTATCTACAGATGGCACCGAACTCCTCAAAGACTGGGGCCTAACACTACCTCTGAAGTCATCAGAATACCCTATAAATCTCGCCCTCTAATGTTAGCCCCTATCATGCTCCTTATTTTCCCTTTGCTGGCACTTACGATCCTCTAGGTATGGTCATAAGCCTGATACGGGAAATATCCATGCCCTCCACCAAGGAGGCTATCGTGCACTCATTTATCAGATGTGGTATCAACCTGTTCATGAACAGATGCACCCTATTGCTCATCTCTGCTACCATATGGGGAGCATACCTTGCTAAAGAATCAAACTGCATATTGTACTCTAGCACACTCATATTACCTAGTCTAAGTTTCAATAACTTATCAACTCTAGCTCGTCGTATCTCAACTGGCAAGTAGTGACGAGAAATGCCTCAAAAAATTCCTTCCACACAGCTGGAGGAATGTTTGGACCCCTGGTTCTCTCCCAACTATCATACCAGAAAATTGCTAAATCCCGTAGCCGATAAGAAGCCAACTCTCCTACCTCTATATCACTAGCATGCATAACCCACAGTGTACGATGAACCTGATCAATAAATGTCTGCACGTCCTCCTTGGGGTCCGGTAAACACTGGAGGGTCTAGATTAATAAAATCATGAACTCTCGTACTAACCGGTTTATCAACAACACCGGTATTTTACCTCTGAGCTTGAGCAGCTACCAAGTTAGTCAACAACTATACCGCATTCCACATATCATGGTCTGTAGTTCTAGACGGCAGAACTGGTGGTGCCGGGCGCCTCCTAATATCTTCTGGAGGAGACGGAGTAAATGAGGTATGAGACGGCATCTCATTCTGAGCCTCATTTTGGCCTGCTCTAGCTTGAAGCACCTGATTGGTACCCTCTCTCGCAGCTATATCAAGTCGTCTACTAATTGCTTGCTTCCTAGTCGAAGGCATCGTTGAAAGAAAACAAAGTGAATATTAGAGACGAACACTTACGACTCAACTCTACGCACGATCTGGATTCAGGAAGAAGGTAACAACCCTAGATGTCTTGTAGCCTCCTGATTATAAATGTGGCACGCTACACATCTATAATCAAGACTCTACTGGACACAACTCATAAGCAACCACTAAGACAGACTTGCACTGATACCAAGTTTGTTACGACCCAAACTGGAGGGCCATTACTAGCACCCGGCCATACTGGCCGAGCACCAACGTACGTTTTATCTAACCTTCTTTATTATCTTTTAGGGCCAACGAGATCGATATAAATGGTTGACATGGATCATGGACAACCAATAATAAAATATGATAGCATGAACATACATAACATAAGATGAACATACAATCAAGAAACTATATATAAGGTAAGAGCTACCATGCTACCATGAAAGACTATACAACATAAACCAGCCAACAAGGCATACCAAACTATACATGAGTTGCCACCTGTCTATGAGCCTCTAAAGGAACATAAGTGCTGCAACATTGCCGAAATAGGGCCCCGACATGCCCATAATGTCTATAACAAAAATACATACTAAGACCACGGCAAGTCCGACGAAGGGATCTCGCCAATCACCGCTGAACTGGACAACCTACTATGGTGGGGGAGCTGCACCTTCCTGACCTGCAGCACAACATGCAGCATCCACAAATAAAAGTACGTCAGTACAAATAAAGTGCTTAGTATGTAAGGCAAGGAACCATAAGTACGAATAGTAATGTAAGCAGGGACAAAGAGTATACAACCTGTAACATATGGGTACCTCTGAGGGCTACGAACATGAAGTGCATGATACATATGTACATATACATAAACTTTTAAAATGTATGTCTCGATAGGCATCATCATCATATCATACCCGGCCGTAATAGGCTTGGTAAAAATATACTCAACCATCATAAGGCTCGGTAGAATCGTGCCCGGCCATATGGAGCTCGACAAAACCCAACTGATCAGTGGTTTCACAATAGGTGTCGTACCCGGCCTACTATAGCGCGGCTCGGTAGAGTAAAATAGATATATATATATATAATGCATGCTCATATCATGGAAACACGTTCTAAACCTTTTGGGGTGACGTAAGGTCGGTATCCTCTGTACGCGTTATTAGGACTAACTCTTCAACATGAACCTTATAAGAATCATGAAGTACCAACAACATTGATAACATAAGAATAAGAGAAGCAACATCAACATCGCTCGTTCCATAAGAGGGATAACAATGTAAGTACTGCTAGCTTCTAAGAGTAGAGTATCTTTGGAAGCTCGTTCATTACATTATGTACGATCGGATTCATGTAAAAGAAGGAAAAGGATAGCCCACATACCTTGTATATATTTCCCCAATATCAAGCTATGCAATTGTCACGACTCCTTAGTCTACAATAAGAGAAACGACACTATCATTGTCATTTAAGTGTCATAACTATTATGTATCGAACACAACCTATTTTACGATGAAACGGGCAGCACCTCCCCTACGTATATGACTTCACACAATTACGAAAAATCACCAAACAACCCAAACAACATCGATAATAATCATATTGACCCTCCCAAAATAGTCCACACACAACCTAATCACTTCATACATACGACCGCCACCATAGTAGCCGAAAATATTATGAAGAACGACCAGCCCACAACCCTACATATATATGGTGTTTCTCCATACCGTCCTCCTCCAGAACACTACAAAATAGTAGTAAAACACGCAGCCCAATAGCAACACAAAACAATCCATAAAACAGTCTGCTACAAGTGAATAACTCGAACTCACGGCTTCTGATCACTGTCCCGTGAGTTTTTACATGTATAGAATGAATTACCATGAATTCACAGCAGAAAAAAAGGATGAAAGAGAGCAGTAAACTTATGTTACTTGTTGTATAACTCATCCCTTCCCCTGGTTCTTCAAACTCTAGGTTTTACCCTCAATTAGAACTTGAAAGAGAGGGAAAATCGATTAGAGTTTGTGGATAATTTTTGGGAGGAAGTTTGCAGGGGTTTAGGTCTGGTTATTTATTCTATATAATGATGGTTATATTGCAGGAGATAACCCTTTAAATGGGCTCTTTGTCCAACCCGAAAAGTCCTATTTTTGGACTATCATTTAACCAAGTAGGTGACACGCCTACTTGTCACCTAGCAGTTTGTGCAGTCTCGTAAAAATGCCTAGATCTCTCTACTCCAATGTCGTATTGATTAATATTTTAATGCGTTGCAAACCAAAATCATAAATATTCAATTTGGTGGGTAGATCATCCGTAATTCCTAGTACATTGGGAGAAAAACTTAATAACATTTGACCTAAAGTTTAAGTAAAACTATGAACCTAAGTTGCGACAACTCTTGTCGACTTTAGTTTCAAAAATTGTTTGACTTCAAGACTATGATACGGATATTATATGATTCAAATACCTTAAAATACAACCTCTTGAGAATATTAAGCACCACTAGGTTTACCCAAGAATACGAGTTACAATATCCTTGATTCGTTTAACTTCTAATACTTGTTAATCACCCTTATACACGCTTCTATCATTTAAGATCAATAGGATTAACTTCTTATCATTTCAAAGATAATCGCTTATTAGATTTACATCGACTAACTTATGGCATGAACCAACGTACGTGAATATGGGCTGTAACAGCGCCACTTTCATAAAGTTTCTAAAACCTTCTTTCTGAACAAAGCTAAAAAAAAAGCTCATCAACTATTACCATACGACATAATGCCTTCGTACATTCTTCTTGATCAAATTTCCAAGTAACAAGAACTATGTCACCCTGACTACCCCAGAAACAAATTGAAAACCTAAATTTAATTATTTTTTATCAACAATAGCAAGGCATTTAGGACACTTAAGCATATGAGAAAGAAGTGTTGACATACCGTCTTTGGTCTTAAATACATACTCAACAAAGCAATAGTCACATTTTGCTTTTATACTCTCTTCAGAAGTAATAGTTTCTGTAAAATGATCCCACACAACTGAACTTTTTCTCCTTTTTTTGGTTATATTTGACTCTGTTATTTGAGCTTGACTTATTGCATTTGAATTAGAAGCCCCACTTTTACCCATCATCACCTTATCACTTTGTATATTTTCAGTGATGTATGAGTCACTGCAATAAGAAAATAAAAGGAATGATAATAAAGATATCAAGTTGTAATGGACCGCAAAGAATTCCATATTGTTAGAAAAACTACAATTAGTACGCAGTATGTGATTCAGCTGCAATATAAGTATCATCACTTGAATAAACATCAGTCCAAGTGTTGGAATAAAAATTATTGCTTCATCACCAATGGTTAGAGTCTAACACCATTAGAATCAAGCACTAACACCACTAGAAGCATATCTTTTTAATTTACTTGTGTAATTGTGTTGCTATATTTCATGGTCAGTATTACAAGGTATTCAGTTCATTCTAGAGGACCTAAGTTCCGCGATCAAGAAACATATGTTGCATAAAAAGAAAAGAGAACAAGGGATTCATTGGCATATTTGTTGATACAAAACTACAGAATACTCATGTGACACCAAGATCAGCCATTTCCTACATTCAAATAGAGATGTCACTCTTATTTTACCGAAAACTTAGCCCAAGAATATACAGGATTGGCATGTATAAAATAAGAGTAACTCCTCTATTTCAAAAGTAGTGATCAAAAACTTCTACACTATCTGAAGTGGCTCTGATTCCAGAGATGATTCACCATCATTAACCAAATAAAATAATTTTTAAAAATTTAATAAATATGAAAAATCATTCAGGAATTACAATATTATGTTAATGGTTCGATTCTGCCAGCAGCTTCCTCACAGATATCAATAGAGCGAGCTTGGTTATTCTCATTACGACCGCAAATTTATAAAATCAATAAAAAAATAAACAATAAGGTTGGTTGAAAATATTTGTCTAATCAAATTCGATCGACCATTGAAACTTACCATCTGCTGACTACTGATCTGGCTATGGCAAGAGGGAGACGCGAGATGGCGAGAGGGAGACCGGTAGCTGGTGAAAGTCGACGATGACTGGTGAAAGTCGACGATGACTGGTGTGCTGGCTGCTGATTTAGGCGTTAGAGTTTCTAGGAATTAGGTTTAGCCGTTTAGAAATTGGGACCTTAGGTGCGTAATGTTAGTCTAAGACAGACAGAGTGTTGGAAACTAAAGTCAAGGG
>MU780756.1:66701-97415 GCA_026770625.1 Nicotiana glauca
TATATATATATATATATATATATATATATATATATATATATATATATATTCTTAACCGGTTAACAGATTATGCGTTAAGAAAATTGAATTGTCCGCCCTTAAACCGATAAGCCGTTCGTAAAAAATCTCGATCCGCTCTCCGTCCGTTAAGCTGTTAACCCCTTAACATTAAGCTTCGGTTCGGTTTAGTTTTTAATTTCAGATCGGTTTTGAACACCCCTACAACAAAGAAAGCAAAGCCCCTTGCTCAAGAAGATGATCACGACCATCACATGTAATTTTCCAGTTTCTTCACATCCTATAGTTTATAAAAAAAATAAGCAGTGTGCTAATCATAGTTTGAGTTTATACAACATAGGGGTCTGCCAAGTTTAAAATACACCTGCTCACGAATATCATCTCTTGAAGAATGCAGAAACTTCAAAGAATTTGCACCAATTCATGGTCAATCATCACATAAATATCCGACGAGGTACATGAAATAATTCGTATGAGAATTCGAGCAGCGCCATGATATGAACACAAAACCATAAGGATAAAGCAAGTGTGAAGCTACAACCACAAAACACTATAGAAGGCACAAAAGAGTAATCAAAACATCACTCTCTGCAACCACAAGCTACAACCCATTTCCTTTTTTCTCTTGAAATTGTTGTACATAGTATATAAAAATTCGACAATATATGTAGTATTTGCGATTGACGGGAATTATTAGGTCATCGGAACTAGCAGATTGATAAAAAGTTATTGCTTCAATACCATAGGGGGGAGGATAAGCTGGATCGGCGACAAAAAGATCGAATTGATAATTACTTGTGAAAAAGTGATTAGTAGAAGTAGGAACCTTTGTTGGAGGATCATCGGAAGTTTAAAATTTTCAACGGTTGAACCGACATGTGAACGGAGGAAGAAGATTGTGTGCATACGGTAGGCTTTGGCAAATTTTGAGAATATTTGACTACAAAACTAATGAAAAGATTATTTTTCGGTTTTAGAAACTATTTGTGCACCACTTTATGACAAAGAGGGGTTGTTCCGATGGTAAGCAACCCCCACTTCCAACCAAGAAGTTCTGAATTCGAGTCTTCCCAAGAGCAAGGTGGGAAGTTCTTGGAGGGAAGGATGCCGGAGGTCTATTTGGAAACAGCCTCTCTACCCCAAGGTAAGGGTAAGGTTTGCATACACACTACCTTCCCCAGACCCCACTAAGTGAGATTATACTGGGTTGTTGTTGTTGTTGTGCACCACTTTGTGGCGGGTAATAAGTTTGTACTGTATATCAAAATGGTAAATTATATATTGTATTGGTATAGATTAATTCAAGCATATATAATTAACTACAACAATATACTACTAATTTTTTTAAAGAAATGAACCAATTCTATATATACCAAAATAATATATTATATACCATTTTGGTGAATTCAATAGTGTATAATTTATTGCGTTGAATTGGCGAAAAAAAATTTGTACTGTATACCAAAATGATATACTATATACCATTTTGGAATATAGTTCATTCCAATGATATACTATTATGGTATACTATATAATGTGATGATATACTCTTACAATTAGGTCATTTAGAATTTTTTAAAATATGTTTTTTGACAACTGATATTATTTTAATTTAATTATTGAATTAAAAAAAAATTTTAAAACTCTTTGCGTACAACTGTATACCATGTTGGTATATCTATATACTATACCGGTATCATAAGTTAGTTGGAATATTTTTTTAGTTGTATTAGTTACATTTAATTGGTACACTATTTGATTTTTCTTTAGTAATAGTCGAATAGTACAATATCTTAAATTTTTTTAATTTTTCTCTATGCATGTGTATTGTAATTATTTTAATTTTTTGTTTATATAATAGTATTATATATAGTACAATATCTTGAAATACATTATTATATAATAAGTGGTACACTATTTTTTGATGTTTCTCTTTATGCATGTCTATTATATAATAGTAGTATAATCATATATAGCTGTTTGGAATTAAATAGCAGAACTATATACCCTATTGGTATAGTTATATGTCATATTGATATTATATGGCAGTTGGAATATTTTTTGGTTGTTTTAGCTGCATTTTTAAGTGAATTCTATTATGAAATGATTTATATGATCATCTTTGCTGTGTTGGATTTCTTGTATCTATGGACATAGATTTTGTGTATTATGTAATAATTTTTACATTTATATGCAGTTGTCGGAACGACCCCGCACAACTATATACCATATTAATATAGTTATATACTATATTGGTATCATATGCTAGTTGAATCATTTTTTAATTGTATTAACTGCATTTAATTAATGCACTATTTGATTTTCTTTTTTTTTAATAGTAATATAGTACAATATCTTAAAATATTTTATTATATTAATCTGTGGTACACTATTTTTTTTTTATTTTTCTCTTTATGCACGTGTGTTATGTAATAGTAGTACAGTCATATAGTTACCGAAAATTAACCAGTAAAACTATATACCATATTGGTATAGTTATATGCCACATTGGTATATAGTTTGAATATTTTTTTGGTTATTTTAGCTGTATTTTTAAGTAAATTCTATTCTGAAATTATTTATATGAACATAATTTGTTGTGCCAATAGACATATATTATGTGTATTATATATTAGTTTTTATAGTCAGACGCAATTGTTGGAACGACCCCATAAAACTATATACCTGTTAGCATACGAAATGAGCAAGTTGCTTTGCGAATATTAATTTGCAATGCGAGCATGTAATTTTCTCATACGTTTATTTCATCTTTTAATGTTTAGGTATAGTAGTATAATCGCAGATAGTTGTAGTAATATTCTAGAGCAATCATATACTCTGTTGGTATACATGTAAACCATATTGGTATTATATGGTACTAGAAGTCTTTTTTGCTACTTATATTTTTATTGCATTTTTTAATATTTTCTTATCATTTCTATTCTAACTACTATATATGAAGATTTGGTGGTCGTATATTATGTTTTGTTGCTCCATAACTGATTGTGTTACTGATATGTATAGGGAAAGAGATCAAGGGTTTCTTGTCAATCACGTGGAATTAGAAAAGTAAAAAAATTAAAGAAAAAAATAAAGAATGAGTAAAATTTTAGTATGAAATAAGTTATGGTAAAAATAACAATACGATCTGGCCAAAAATAAATGAATAAAGGAGAAAAAATAACAAGAAAGAAGAAGAAAACGAGAAAAAAGAAAAGGAGAAAGAAAGAAAAAAAGGGAAAAAAAAAGAAAAGAATCATAACAATAAAAGAATTGGAGGAAAAAAAAAGGAAAATTCCCAAAAAAAAAATTACTATGGATAAGAAATGTAATTAGTTTGACGGGTAGAAAAATAAATAGATAAGTACTGGTAAATATTATTTTTATGAGTAACTATGTCATTCTCCCATATTGTAGCAAGTAAAAAGTTACTCCCTCCGGTCCACAACAAGTGACCAATTTATTTTGTGCACCCCCATTACAAAAATACTAAAGTATAGATAATACTTCCTCCGTTCCAGTTTATGTGAACCTATTTCCTTTTTGGTCCGTTCCAAAAAGAATGAGCCATTTCTAAATTTGGTAATAATTTAGCTTAAAGTTACAACTTTACCCTTAATGAGAAGTTTTTATAACCACACAAATACTCCGAACCCCATCTGAACTTGTTTTGGACCACAAATTCCAAAAGTCTTCATTTTTTTCTTAAACTCCGTACCCAGTCAAACTGGTTCACATAAATTGGAACGGATGGAGTAGTTAGTATGACTAAACTATTCTTAATTAAATGTTTCACTATAGATAATTTGATGAGTAAAAAACATTTTAAGAATACGTATATGAGGGTAATTTTTAAAAATTAAATTGAATTGTTTATTGGTTATATATATAATTATTTGTTTTGGATCAAAATAAAAAACTAAATTGATCACCACTGGAGGGAGTAGTTCCAAGAGTAAATTACGATTGAGACAATTATAGAAGGATATCGAGAAAGGGGTACTTTATGTGAGTAATTGACCCCCGCCGCAAACACAAGGTCCAAATCGCAGGCCTCTCTTTGTTATTAAACCTACCTCCCTCTCCACCGCACCAACCTGATGTAGGTGCCGGGTGGTAGTGGTATAGGTAGGATCTTTACGAATGGGGTTCAAAAAATAGTTTTTTTTAATTATTGGGAATTGAACCCATGACTTTATATAGATTTTAAACTTCCTTAACTAATAAACTACACTTTTGGATTGTATTAAATGTGTTCAAAATTTAATATATAGATATAAAAAATAGATTTTTTGTAATTTTTCGACGAAGGATGTTCGGGTGAACACCCTTGCGCCCCTAAATCCGCCCCTGTCAGGTGGGGTACCTCTTTAATATGCATTGGATTCTCTCTCTATAAAGGCCTAGTTATCTGTACTTAATATGCAGTCTCACAAGAAACAACATTGAGAAAAAATGGATCAAGAAAATGGTTGCATTTTTCGCAAAGGCAGCACTACTGCTGTTCCAGAACCAGAAAAAAAGGTTGAGTTAGGGACACTTTCCTCTAACCAGATGGACTCTCTTACTGCTATTTGTGACACTATTTTACCTTCCATTGGTGCTAATTCCTTTTCTCATCAAGAAGCTGTTGATGATCCTTTCACTAACTTCCTCCAAACTTCAGCATCCATGACTGGAACTCCTCAACATGTAAGAGGTTTTTTTTTTTTTTGGCTTCTCGCTTTTCCCTTTTTTTTTTTTTGCTTTTTGAGGCGCGAAGTAATTATACCTTTTTGGCTACATCTCTTAGATCGTGTTATTTGTTCTATTTTCTAACTTTTTTTTCCAGTTCACATGAGAATATTACAAGTAAAATAACAACAACAACAACACTAGCCATATTCCTCGTATGAAATGCCTTCTCTTTTGTTTATTACTTTTATCAGATTGCATGGATGATAAGCAATAGACTGCAACATCCAAAGCTCAACTTGTGCAAATTAGCACTGTGGCTATTATCAACGAGGATAGGAACTTTAATACTTTGTGGTAAGGCAAGCTTGTCAAGCCAATTTCCATACTTGCAGAGGTTCTCTAGGATTTCACCTAACAAGAGGGAAGAGATAGTCCTATCATGGTCAACTAGCTGTTTCAAACTCTTAAGGATTCTCTTTTCTGCCATCAAAGTTCTGGTTCTCCTAGTGTTCTTCACTCAGGTATTTAAATTTTTATTCAATTAAATTTACAGCCTCATTAACTATATTGTAGAGCTACCTTATGCTAACTAAAATTTATGGCCCCGCTCAGCTACCCTCTTCTGTTTTTCTTCTTTATCTACTTTTTACCCCAATAATATTCACCTGGCCAATCATATTGCGGGTTGGTTGAAATTGCATTTACTCATTCGATTACTCTCAAACAGAAAATACATTTGGCATGCATGCAAAGTGGCAAACCTTATTTTCTTCTCTCTCTCGATCTTCTTTTGTCCTTTTAAGTCTCTCCTTTCTCCCCTTCGTTTTCCTTAAGAATTTCGTCGTTAAGATGTTTGCTGGACTGGATGGGGTACTAAAGTTTACAAAATGAGCTAGCTAGTGTCACAAGTTTTAGATGTTTGTGGTAGTTCCCAAGAGTGTATCGTCCACAAGTCTTTTTATTTTACGAACGTTTATTAGTTACAAATTTCTTTTGAATGACCTAAATTTCATACACTAATAATGTATACTCACTTCATTCCAATTTATGTGAACCTGTTTGACTGGACACGGAGTTTAAGAAAAAAATAGACTTTTGGAATTTGTGATCCTAAACAAGTCCAAATGGGGCTTAAAGTATTTTTGTTGTTATAAAAGCTTCTCATTAAGAGTAGAGTTGTAAATTTAATCTAAATTGTTACCAAATTTGGAAAGGGTTCATTCTTTTCAGAACGGACCAAAAAGAAAATATGTCCACTTAAACCAGAATAGAGGGAGTATAATTTAAATTCTTGATAAATTTAAAATTAATTTAAGGGGCGGCTCAGTCCCTCTTGCTTTAGGCCCCAAAAGATATGAGGTCCTAGGGAGTATATATACTCTTCTTACATGTATACTATTCAATCCGTTTCAATTTAGATAAGATAGTTTGATTCGATACGGAGAAAAAAAAAGAAATTTTTAAAACTTGTGATCTTAAAAGTTTAAGGGATAAAAACTTTATAGAACCATGACATTTTAGTGGTTATAAAAACTTCACATTAAGCATGAAACGACAAAATAAAAAGTTTAAAATAGAATTATTTTCAAATTTAAAAATATATCATTTAATTTGAAACAGACTAAAAAGAAAAAAATCTCATCTAATTTGGAACGAGATTGCAGTATTTATTATTAAAGACAAGTACTGTAAATCTTTTCATCGATTTGCTAGCTGCTTGCCGACGTCAATACTCATTAATCACATAGTTCCAACCGATGCTATTCTTAGGAATTTGGTTGAACGGATGAATATGTCCGTGTAATTTGGCTCCAACTAGAAATCAATCTCTTTAACACTTATGGTTATGTACAGTTTCTTCTTTCTAACTCCATGTGCACCCTCCATCAAGTTTACTATTTGCATGTAATTTGGCTCCTAACTTGAATCATAGCCCGTTTGGCTCCTAACTTGAATCATAGCCCGTTTGGCCAAGCTGCAAAAATTAGCTTATTTTGAAAAATACTTTTGGTAAGAAGCAGTTTGTGTTTGACTAATTAATTTGAAAAACATTTCTGAGCAGCAATTAATGTTTATCCAAGTTTTAAAAAACTACTTCTAAGTGTATTTTTCTCAAAAATGCTTCTAAAAAAGTATTTTTAGAGAGAAGCTACTTTTTTCTGCTTCTCCTCAAAAACACTTTTTTTCCTTCCAAAAGCTTGACCAAACACCTCAATTTTTTGCCAAAAATGCTCTTGGCAAAAAAAAAATAGCAGTTTTAGTCAAAAAAGAAACTTGGCCAATCACGCTATCAATATCTTTTCTTCTTCTTTCAAACTCCATGTGCATTGTGCACAATCAAGTTATCTCCATGTAGATGATCTAAACTTATTTTTAAGATTACAATTAGTGTTAAGAGAAATTGTACAAATAGCATATAATAATACTCTAAATTGTTATATTTAATCAAATAAAAGGAATTGATTCTTTTTCAAATGCTTATGTTGCGTGTTAAAGTAATGTTAATAGTTTTTGTATCCATTGCTTCAATTGACCCAAGTTTTGCAAGATAAAAATAAATAAAATTTGACCTAAGATTAACATGGTCTCAAGAAAATTAAAATGAATTGACTATATTGTCAATTTAAAAATGAAACATAAGAAGAAGTTGCTTACGAAAATTAGTAATAAAAATGATTAAAAAGAAAAAAGAGATATGCAATTAACATCTTAATTTGTATCTCAAAAATCTAAAAGTGTAAAACTCAAAAAAATTAGTATTTACATTGGATAAATAAAGCTAAGGCGACATATTAAAATTCAATTTTTAGATGACCTACTGCATTGATCACTCTGCTAAAAAGTTAACTCTGCCCTCATATCTTAAAACTATTAAAGGTTTCAACCACCTTGTAGGGGGAGGTGGGGAAGAAATTGACTTGAAATTATTGATGTTGTAGCCTACCACATGACACAAGTAGACAACTTTGAAAGAAACAATTAATTACTTCCTCTGTTTCATTCTATGTGAACTTATTTCCTTTTTGATCTGTTTAAAAAAATGACTCCTTTCTATATTTGGTAACTATTTAGCTTAAACTTACCATTCTACCTTTAATGAGAAGCTTTTATAATTAGACAAATACTCTGGGCCCCTTTTTGACTTGGTTAGGACCACAAATTTCAAAAGTCTTCATTTTTTTCTTAAACTTCGTGCACATTCAAATAAGTTCACATAAATTGGTAAAAATAGCACGGTATAGCCAGTTTTCGGACTTGTCATTCAAAAATTGCAAGCATTTACCAAGTCAATGAAAAATAGTCACTATTATGCTACAACAGAGATCGGTCCAGCATAATATACTGGAGACTGGAGCACCGGTGCTCCAAACTCCAGTATATTATGCTGGACCGGTATACTGGCTGGAAATCTAGTATATTATGCTGGAACTCCATCATATTATGCTGGAGTTCTAGCATACTTATCCTGGAGCTCCATTATAATATGCTGGAGTTCAAGAATACTTGTGATGGAACTCCAGCATAATATACTGGCGTATTTTCCGGGTTTTGAACACTGTTTTCGCTTAGATTTATCTTTACATAAAAAGTGGCTAAATTTCAACTACTTTTGAAACTAAGCTATTTTGAATGACCAGTAGTAAATCTAACTATTTTTAAATTTCTCCCCATTAATTGGGACAAAGGGAGTAGTACTTTTAATATGGTATACACAAATATGGAAGAATTATAGTGACACACGCAAAGCATCCGAACGCCATATATAGTGTTGCTTGTTTAATGCTTGGCTTAAGGCATTAAAGAACTTTAATTAAAGCTACGCAATAAGGTACATGTTCTAATTTTGCTTTTTTTTTAAAAAAATAAAAAAATCAAGATAACATGGGATTATTAGAGATGCACATCTCTCCTTCACTTATGTGGCTCATATATACGAGAAGCATTATTGTAATGTGTAAAAAAAAACACCAGGTAGGTAACTTTTATTTGGTGAGAAAATTTACTTATCGAATTTTATGATTTTAATACAATAAACCATATAGTTTAGTGATAATAACTGAAATTATCAGAGATGACATGGCATAGTCACCTTGGCGTTTTTGCTGATTTAGATTGCCTATTTGGCTTTCTGGTGTTGTTTGATGGGGTTTTCGGGCATTTTGACTTCCCGAGCAACGTAATAAAGGAAAATTCAGTTATTTTTAAGTGATTTAGATGCACACTTAACATCACATTTCCATGGGACTTATTGAAAGAAGCTCACAGTCTGAACTTGCCGTGATGCACTCTAACTAGAAAATAAAAATATAACGAAATAATTTTCGAAGGCAGAATGCATAACTAGACATTTAAACTTGACATTTTTTGTCACTTGGACAGTTAAACATAGAATTCTTCCTATCATGCCCTTCAACTAAACCATATTTGTGCCAATTAGACACTTTGTAGACCATATGAGAAAAACTATTATAAAAATCAAACGCGTGTATTACAGTTACCTCTAACACCTTAAAATATTCCACCTTATAGAATTAACCCCCAAAACAAATTGAAACTCATTTTTGGAAAATGATAAACCTGATCGTCGGCTCTGACGACTTAGTTCCCTAAAAAGCTCACTGAAAATTTCCTCCGTTCAACTTCATCTCACTTTTTCTTGTTTCGATTTCACTGAAATATCACGCTATTCTCTCTCTTCGTCGTCGAAGTTGGTGTAGCTTACAAATGCCGTGTAAAGAGAATAAGCATGCCAAATGAGAATCGTCAAACCCATGTACACTAAACTTTCTTTTTAAAAAAAAATTAAGAGGAAAAATGATGGGTTCATGGGAAGAGGAAGAAAAATAAAATATAGGGCAAAAGTTAGCTTTAATTCGAATAATATATTAGAATATAACTATAATCAACAACCTTTTTCTCATGGTTCATGCGCCCTTCCCCGTGCACTCAATCATGTCACTACAAAGTGTCTAATTAGCACAAATATTGCTAAGTTGAAGGGCCTGATAGGAACAACTCTATGTTTAAGTATCCAAGTGACAAAAATGACCAAGTTTAAGGATCCAATTATGTATTCTGCCATTCTCGAAGCATAAGATCTACTATTCAAGTAAATGATATATTGTGCAAATATGCTATACTAAACCATGTCATAAATGACCATAAATTCATAATATTCATCGCAGATTTTATAAAAAACAACCCAGTGTACAAAACATCTTACATTCACGCAGGATTCAGAGAAGAGTTGTACCCCAATGCGGTATATGATGTAGACAACTTACCCTAACACAAATGGTTACTCAAATTTCCCAAATTATCTCCTAAAGTCACTTTTCTTCCGTTTGTAATAACAAAATCACTCAATTATGTCTATTGCACTCAGAAGGTCACTCAATTAGATTTTCCAAATTTTGAATTGCCAAATACCTATTTTACCCTCTAAAATATAAATATTTATCTTTTTTTAATTTTTTTTTTTAATATTACAATTTTTTCCCTTTTTAATTTACAGTATAATTGAGCATAATTTTCGTTATACAACACCAAATACCTTTATATATATAATTGAGCACAATTTTCAAGAATATATAATTTATATTATAAAAATACCTTTATTTAAAATAATTATTTTATATTATGTGCGTGGAATATATATTTACAAACTTTATTTTCTTTCATTCTGAATTGTGTAAATAAATTTTTGAATTTTGTTGTTAATATTAAAAAGTTTAAAAAATAAAAAGAAGATAAATATTTATAATTTAGAGGGTAAAATAGGTATTTGGTAATCCAGAATTTGGAAAATTAATCTTCTGAGTGCAATATGCATAGTTGAGTGACTTTATTGTTGCAAACGAAAGAAAAGCGACTTTAGGAGATAATTTGCGATAGTTGAGTGACCATTTGAGTAATTGACTCCTAACACAAGCATTAGTGTCTGCTTCCACTGTTCGAATTCATCACGTATAGGTCATTTGAAGGCAATTTTGTTGTTGCTCCGAGGCTCCCCGCCGTATAAAAAGAAATGATGACTTTATATTTTCCAACAGTATTGGACAGTGGTTGTATTAGAACTCTAAGATTCTTTTCTTCCACCACCTAGCTCAAGCTTAACTTGATGAATAAATATGTTAAAACTCATATTCAACCTGATTAAAGTTTACTTCCTTCTTCTTTATTAATCTTTCCTAAAAGTGAAAATCTTAATTTCTTGTTAGGTGAATGAGAAAAGCCAGAATCCTTCATGGAAAGCAATAGGCTACTCTGGACCTGATCCTGATTTTAAGAAGCAAAATCAAGGACCTCAAGATCAAGAAGAAGAACAGCTATTTGGACCACTTTACCAGGGAATAATCAGTCTAAAACAATCACAAAAAAAGGCATTCGAGAGACTGCAAAAATTGGGCTTTTCCGTCTCAAAACCCCATAATTTCAACAACACAAGGAGAAGTACAGAGTGCCCTAATTTCACAATTGAATGTGATGCTGTGGTAGTTGGTTCAGGGTCTGGTGGTGGAGTTATAGCTGGTATTCTTGCAAAAGCTGGTCACAAAGTTCTTGTCCTAGAAAAAGGAAGTTATCTTGCAAGAACAAATCTTTCCCTTCTTGAAGGTCCTTCAATGGATCAAATGTACCTTGGAAATGGACTATTAACAAGCAAGGACATGGACATTATGCTACTTGCTGGATCCACTGTTGGTGGTGGCTCCACGATTAATTGGTCAGCTTCGATTAAAACTCCACAACATGTTCTAAAAGAATGGTCTGAAAAGTACAAACTCCAACTGTTTCAAAGTGAATTTTACCAGGGGGCTTTGAAGGTTGTATGTGAAAAAATGGGAGTTCAGTCTGAAATTGAGGATGAAGGTTTCCAAAACATGATTTTGAGAAAAGGGTGTCAAGAATTGGGATATCAAGTGGAAACAATCCCTAGGAACGCGCAGTCGGATCATTATTGTGGATGGTGTAGCATGGGATGCAAAGATGGCAAGAAAAAAGGCACAGCTGAGACATGGCTAGTGGATTTGGTCAAATCAGGCAATGGTGCAATACTTCCTGAATGTGAAGCATTGGAAGTGATCCATGTAAAAAAGAATGACAACTCAGGAAAAAGTAAAGCCATTGGAGTTGCTTTTGCATTTCAAAATGGAAAAGGGGTGAGAGAAATTTGCATGGTGAAATCAAATGTCACAATTGTAGCATGTGGTGCTCTTAGCACACCTTCATTGCTCAAGAGGAGTGGCTTAAAGAATCCAAATATTGGCAGAAACTTACACCTCCATCCAGTCGTTATCGCCCTGGGATACTTTCCAGATACTCCATCGGATTCTAATGTATTATGGCCCCAGGCGGACAAGAAAAGTTACGAAGGAGGAATAATGACAGCAATGTCTAAAGTCGTAGCGAATTTCGAAGGATCAGGATATGGTGCAATCATACAAACTCCAGGTTTGCACCCTGGCATGTTTGCAGCACTAATGCCGTGGGTTTCAGGCCTAGATATTAAGATGAGGATGTGCAAATATTCAAGAACCGCGTATCTTTTAGCGTTGGCAAGAGACAAGGGATCAGGTGAAGCATTCTCACCCTATTCAGTAACTTATAAGATGGATCGAATCGATGAAGAAAATCTAAAATTAGGCCTAGAGAAGATGCTAAGAATCTTGGCAGCTGCTGGTGCAGAAGAAATTGGAACTCAGCATGGAAAAGGGAGGAGTTTGAAGGTGAAAGATGCAAATTTCAAGGAGTTTGAGAGATTTGTGAAAGAAGAAAGTTCAATAGAAATAGGGAATCATTCAGTTCCTATATGTTCAGCACATCAAATGGGAAGTTGTAGAATGGGAGTGGATCCAACAACTTCAGTGGTTAATTCTAAAGGGGAGACATGGGAAGTAGAAGGTTTGTTTCTTGGTGATTCAAGTGTGTTACCAACTGCTATTGGAGTGAATCCAATGGTCACAATTCAGGCCATTTCTTATTGTACTGCACAATCTCTTCTTCAACTTCTCAAGAATCAAAAGCTGGGATAAAATAATGGCACCCCTACTTCTTAAGATTTGTTTTTGTGAAAAAATAGTTTATGTTTATTGAAGTTTGTGTGAGTAAAATGAGAGGGTTGGCTTAGGGGTCATCTCTTCCTTCAGCTAATTCTGAGTATAAACATTGTGGGGTAAGATCTTTAGGAGTAAGGGAAAAATAAGCGTACAAACAAGTCCCAATCATTCTGATTAAGAGGGATCCACATATCTTGCCAAATGTAATTTTTAAAATTATATTCTAGTAAATCTGCAGTGACTAATATTTCCCTTCTGAAAATGCCAGAGATTCATATATATATATATATATATGTAGAAGATATATATGAATCCAGGTAGCCATTTTAGGACTACTAAGAGGAATATGAATCAGCATTTGTCCAGTAATTGAAAAATAACCAATGCTTAGAAATACGGAAAATAATTGAAAAAATAGTGACACAAACTTGAAGAAATCTTTTTGGAGTCCAAACTACTGCAGGTCAAACTCCACGACAGTGTCTTAAAGTTCGATACAAATACAAGTTAAATTTAAAGACAATGTCTTGGAGTTCGAAACTTAAACAAGTAAATGAAACTTCCGAACAGTATCCTCAAGGTAACTTATATGAGCGAAGCTCGAGTAAGTTATTTTGAGTCACCTTCACCGTGGGTGTTCCGGTTTTAACGAGTTCAGAAATTGAAGTAAAATTATTTTATTATAAATCTCCACGACAACTTTATACTTCTCCATTTGTCTACAATTCCTTATTTCCTCCGCACAATAAAATAAGCTACTAATATCCCTATTAATAATAGTACGAAACATATTTCAACTAAAAGCATGAAAACATTTTCCAATATGAATTATGACTACAGATCCTATTTAGATAGGACTTAAATAACTTTGCAAATACCCAACCCTAAATAATTTAGGTATCCTATTACAATTTTAAATTAGTTTTCCAACATTCTCCCATAATTCAAAGTTGTATACGTCTACTTATTTATTGTGCAGTTATGTTGGAGCATTTCTCTCCAACTTTCACTTTCGATGAAGCGCATGTCTTCATCCCTCATTGACGTACTTTGTCACTAACACCCGATATTATTGAAGCGCATGTCACCAACTCCCGTTGATTCACTTTGTCACACTACCGACCAAAGATGGTCGTTTTACAAAATATTTTTATTTATTTAATTTTTTTATACGAAACCGACCAACTTTGGTCGGTTTTCTTTGGCGCAAAAATGCGAAAACTACTTTTGAGTCCCGCAAAATTTATTTTTCAAGAAACCAACCAACTTTGGTCGGTTTTTTATTTAAAATAAATTAAAATTATTATTAAAAAATCGATCGAAACTGATCGGTCAATTCGGCCAGTTATTTTAAAAAATCGATCAACTTTGATCGGTAATTTTATTTTTTAATAAAATCGACCAACTTTGGTGGGTTATTTTCGTGCGAAAATACAATTAAATAGTACAAATGAAATAAAAGACAGTCTTAAAATAAAATGCACCAATGGTCCAGTGGTAGATAGTATCCCGCCACAGTAGAGACCACAGTAAAATTCCCAGATGGTGTATTTTCTTAATTACATAATTAAAATACCGACCGACTTTGATCGTTTTTTCGGCTTTGACCGACAAAAGTTGGTCGGTAATTTCTAACCAACTTTAGTCGGTATGACCTTCTGGCCTTAAAAATACCGTCCACACGTAAATGGTCGTGTTTTGGACGGTTATTAGCCATTACCGACAAGCTTTGGTTGATTTTTTTGGACAGTTTTGCCCGGATTTCTAGTAATGTCACCAACACCTGATTTTGTTGAAGCGCCTATCTCACCTCCCGTTGATGCACATTGTCACCAACTATTGATGCACTTTGTCATCAACACCCAATTTTGTTGAAGCACTTATTTTCAACACCCGTTGATACACTTTTTCACCAACACTCAAATTTGTTGAAGCACGTAATCAACTTCCAACTTTTTAAACCTCTCTCCAATTTTAGAGAATAGTTTCTTACTCTTGTGCCATATTAGGAGTGCTTATCAGGCGGATTGGGAGGATTATTACGCTTAACGGTTACCGGATGATAAATATAGTAATCCGCTAGCTATCCAATAAGACAGCGGGCGGATTGGTATCAGATTAACAATTATCAGACGATTATCGGGTGATTTATCGGCTAAATCAATAGAATTTTTTTGAACCCTAGTTCTTTTGGTTGCTTAGCCTCTTTCTTGAATTCCCAAGCCATGCCTATGGCCTCTCTCCGAGAATTCCAGGTTTAGTACTCATTCTTTTGTTCTTCACCACAAAATAATTATACACATAAAGTGCATTACTAAATAAATAGAGGACTCACTGTAGGTGCAGGAGGGATTTAGATTTGATAAATTAAGGATTTAGATTTGACTATTTTAGGCCTTAGGGTTAAATTACTTTATATAAATATGGATAACAGTATAAATATAAAAACTTTTAACGGGTTAACAGATTATCCGATAAGAAAATTGAGTAATCCGCCCCCAAACCATTAAACCATTAATTATAAAATCTCAATCTGTTCACCAACCGTTACCCCGATTAGCCGATACCAATTAGTCAATAAGCCATTTTTTTGATTCAGTTAACGGTTACGGTTCGGTTTTGAACTGCCCTAGCCATATTTGTTTGCACCTCTTTAAACTTGCTTTTTTTTCTTGAATTTGTCTTGAAACTTTTCATCGAATTGTTGAATTCTGTTGACAACTATCTATAATTTTGCCAACATATTTTTTTTGGCATGACGGACGGCACACATTGGCTAGCGCTGCTCGCCGGCAGCAGAAGCTACTTGATTCTCTCCCAAGATCGTAGAAGCTCTACTACTGCTAAGTAGTTATCTTATTATAAATCTCCACTACAGTTCTATACTTCTCCACTCCTCTGCAATTCTTTATTTCATCCACACAATAAAATAAGCTACTAATACCCCTATTTATAATAGTACGAAATATATTTCAACTAGAAACATAAAAGTTTATTCCTATATTAATTATGACTACATATCTTATTTAGACTTGAATTAAATAACTTTACAAATACCAAATCCTAAATAATTTAGGAATCCTACAACAACTTTTGATTAGTTTTCTAACAGAAATTTAAAACTTATACAAGTGACAGTGATATTTCTAAAGTTTGATTTTGCATATTCTCAGCACTGAAAGTCACCAACCATCCATACCGCTACTTGATTTTTCTTTAGACAAGTTTATCATTCCCTGGAGCCATAACTGCTTCTTGCAATTCTGTAGAAGAAGTGAAACGATGAGAAGGTAAAATGTAAATATAGGAGAGATGACTGTAAGCTTAACGACAATGAAAAGATTTTTACCCAATGTCACAATCAGAGTGAGGACTCAACCAAAATAGACTCAAGAATTTACGGAACACAACCCATAGAAGCACAAAGATTCACACCTTTTATTCAGCTCATACCCAATTCAGTTTAATCATGTGCAGAAGAATCGGAGAAGAAGAAGATTCAGTTAGTATTCCTAAAAATGGATATTTGCGAAAAGCACCCCTCAATAATGTGGAAATAGTATCTAGCAGAAATGCAGGATAAAATTACGTACGATAATCTCTTGTGATTGGCCCCTTCTTAAACCTCACACATAGCGGAAGCTTAATGCACATGGCTGTACCTTTGTAGTTTGGCACCCCTCAATAATGTGAAGTTGAATGTGGTGCGAAGTTGAATTCTTTTTTTTTTTTTTGGTTGTAAAGATAAACTTGCATTAAACATAATTAAAGTAGCTACAGGGAGGTAGATGCAGAGGCATAACACTACTAGAAATTCGGTAAAAAGCGACCACAAAAAGTGACCAAAGTTGATCGTTTATAGGCCTAAAAGCGACCAAAAAGCGACCAAACATGCCCGGTCGCAATATTGTTGGTCCCTTTATTTTAGGGACCAAAGTTGGTCGCTAATTAACGACCAACTTTAGTCTCTAAGGTAAAAGGACCAAATTTTCCCGGTAAAGACTATAGCGACCAACTTTGGTTACTTTATTATTTTAATAATATAATTTTGACGACCAAAGCTGGTCTCTAAATGTAAAATAAGTTTTTTTTTATTTATTATTAATCATAAAAAAGAGACCAACTTTGGTCTCTAATCCAAATATTATATTTTAAAATGTGGAAAATAGTAACCAAAATTGGTCGCTTTTTTATTAATTTTTTTAAAAAATTAGCGACCAACTTTGGTCGTTACTTTTATGAATTTTTTTTTTTTTAAAATAAGCGACCAAAGTTGGTCGCTATATTTCCAGACATTATCCCCTTTTAATGGAATAGCGACTAACGTTGGTCGCTTTTTGAGAATTATGGGTAAAAAGTGACCAACTTTGGTCGCTATTGCCCAGAAAATTATTTTTTTAATAGAAAAGAGACCAAGATTGGTGGCTTTTCTGGGTATTTTCTTGGCAGAAACTGTCTGTTTTGGCAGCTACACCACCTTCCAATCATACTAAATCCTTATTACAAGCAACACCAACAACAATACCAACAACAACACAACAACAACAACAAAAACACAAAAATAACATTAAAACCAACAAAATTTAAAGTTCAATAGAACTACCACATTAAGCTAACCAAACTAAGTTAACTCTTGTTACAACCCCAATAGAAAACCAATTCTATTTGTCTAGTTCAAAGTGTATAAAAGTCAATAAGCGCTTTGTACATCATTATCATCACCGTCTAATAAACTTTCATCATCATAACGGTATCCAGAAGGGTCTACTTGTCGAGGACGAGAATAACGATCACGGGGATGACGGGAGGAACGAGCACTTGGAGGATAGGAGGAACGAGCACGGGGAAGGCGAGCCTCTGGCGATGACTCACGAGACCGGGGAGTCGGAAAAGCTCCAGAAGCTATGAGAGATTTGAGCTACTCTTGCATGCCCTGGTACTGAGCTTGCATGCCAATGTACTGAGCATCTCTAAGCTTTTCTCTTTCCTTGACCGCTTCTAGCTCGGATGTGAGCTTTGTCACAGTCTCCCGCATTGCGGAGAGGCTCTCCCCATCAAGTTGCTCGGCTTGCGAGGAAGTCCCTATTCCTTGCATTCCACACATATAGCGATGTAATTTCTTATTAGGAAGCCCGTATACCTTCCCCCATTTTGGACTGCATACAGCCTCCGTCCACATTCTTTCAGCATCCACGTCCGATGGTTGGATTGGCTCGCTCGACTCATTAGGTGGCTGACTGCGTATAAGTTCCTCCACTTTAGCTGTGAAGCGACCCTATAGGAAAAATTATATTGAATTAGTATTTCAAAATTTATATAAAAGTAAATCAAAATACTTAATGAAAAGTGAAAACTTATATGTACAGTCGAGGGTCGTCCCTTGTCACGACCCAAACCCGGTCGTGATGGCGCCCAACCATATAGCTAGGCAAGCCTGACCAATTATCACTCGGAAACCCAACCTGATAACTCATTACCGACAATTTGAGGGAATTTACCAGTTAAAAATAATAAGCCGATGTTTAAAATAAAAACAATACGGAACATACCGAAATATCCGACGAAACACTCCCAACAGAATCTGGGGTCACGAGTCTAGAGCCTCTAAACAACGGAGTAACAAATATTCAAAAATACATAAGTCTAGAATGTGGAAATAAAACTGAATAAAAGGGAGAAGTCGGGTCATGCGAACGTCAGACAGCTACCTCGACAACTCTGATAAAAACTCTGGAAGACAGCGACTGCTCAGCTAAGTCTCCGGGACACTTGAATTTGCACACATGGTGCAGGGAGTAAAGTGGGTACTTCCAACTCAGTGGTAATAGACATATATAATGACTGAAAGTAAGAAATCCCGAAATACCACAATGCAAAGTTGAAACTAACCACTTAGCACATTAAACGATGAAACAACAATAATCAACGACAGATAGAAAAATAGATATCAATGCATGAATGCAATGCAATGCACATTACCGCAGCCGCATACAGCCCGATCCATTTAGTACCCGCGCTCACTGTGGGGGTTCAGACTCCGGAGGGGCTCCTACATCCCAAGCGCAATGACATAGTAGCATTCGCTGCGGCGTGCAGCCCGATCCACAATCAATCCAGTTATATATGCATGCAAGCCACACATGCACAATCAAGTGTTACCATTTTCAGTTCCATTTAACAGGTATTGCTAATCATTTCTAGACAATACTTACTCAGGACTGATATCATGGAAACATGCTCAGTTTCACGGCAACAGTGATAATAATCCCTAAGGCATCAAAATGGTTGGCACGCAGCCCAAATATGTTCACAACAATCCAAGTAGGTTGTTTACCAGCCAATTTTTAGTCAATAACACAATATAGACATCACTCAGACGGACTAAGTCATAGTCCCGTTCACAAACAACCCCGCACTCACCGTAGAGTACGTGTCTCGCCTCAATACAGCATCACAAGGTGAAATACCGGGGTTTCAAATCCTCAGATTATCATCTACATCTATTACACACCTCAAGCCGGCCGTAGACTAGTCCGCAATGCCCTTTTCTGTTGAATCGACCTCCTCGTGTGTGGAATCTAGTCAAAACCACAACGAATACATTACTATATGCTATAGAAACATAACCCATTCGAAATTACTCGAAAAATACTAAAAATCACGAAGTTGGCAAAACCCGAGCGCCGGTCCCACTTTTTGAAAAATTCCAAAATTTACATCACTGGATTTCTCGTCTCGCCACGAGTTTGTACATATAAAATACACAAGAATCGAAGTCCATTTGACCCCTCAAATCATCAATTTAAACCTTCTTAGGTTTCAAGCCCTAACCTCCATTTTTACCCTTTAATTCCTTGAATTTCAGTGTTTAAATCCTTGTTTTTACATCATAACAATATTATTTGAGTCTATAAATTCATACCTGATAAAATCCCCTTCGAATCCTCTCCAAATCGCCCAAAATCGCCTCTTCCCGAAGTCTAAAATGTTTTTCTTAACTTCTGAAATTCGCGAACACTGTTCATTAAACACAGGACCGATTTCCGCTTCTACGGTCCTTTAACCGCACCTGCGGTACCGCTTATGCGACAAATTGACCGCTTATGCGGTCTCACTTAAAAATTCGTGGGACCGCTTATGCGACTCAGCATCCGCTTTTGCGGTCCTCCATCGACCGCTTCTGTTGTGTATTATCCACTTCTGCGGACCCGCTGAAGCGACTCCCCAGTCCGCCTATGCGGAATTTCCCTGGGCCACGCCTGACCGCTTATGCGGCCATCCCTCCACATCTATGGAACCGCTTCTGCAGCTCCTTTTCCGCAGATGCGGAAACAACAGAAGGCAGAAGTTTCAAACTTGCAACATACTTCCAAAATTTTCTTTTAACGGCCCTAAATCATATCGAGGCCCCCGGGACCTCAACCAAAAGCACCAACACATCCTATAACCTTATTCAAACTTGTTCCAATCCTCAACACATGTCAAATAATGCTAAAACCAATAAATACATCGGATTCAAGCCTAGTTTTCATCAAAACTTCCGAAATGCGCATTCCATCAAAAACCCAACCAAACGATGTCCGAATAACCTGAAAATTTGCAGACATATCCAAAATTACCTAATGGAGCTACTGTAACTCTTGGAATTCTATTTCGACCCTCGGATCAAAATCTCACCTACCCACCGGAATCCGCCAAAATTCAAACTTAGCCAATTCAAGCCTAATTTTACACTAGACCTTCAAATTCAATTCCGATTGCACTCCTAAGTCACAAATCATCTCCCGAAGCTAACCGAATCATCAAAATTACCATCCGAGCCCTCTAACTAAATAGTCAACTTCCAGTTGACTTTTCCAAAACAAGCTTCCCTTTAGGAAACTAAGTGTCTCATTTCCAACTAAACCAATCCAATCTTACCCGATTAACTCAATTACTGATATTGAAACATAGTGAAGCATAATATGAGGGAAATGGGGCGGTAAATTACGTGACGATGGGCCAGTTCATCACATCCTCCCATACTAAAACAAATTCTCGTCCTCGAGCGGGTCAAGAAACATACCTGGAATCTCAAATAAGTGAGGATATCTGCTCCGTATCTCCTGCTCGGTCTCCCAAGTGGCCTCCTCCACGGGCCGACATCTCTACTGCACCTTTACCGAATCTATTTCCTTTGATCTCAACTTTCGAACCTGACGACCCAAGATAGCCACTGGCTCCACATCTTAGGTCAAGTACTCATCCAACTGGATCATGCTGAAGTCTAACACATGAGACGGGTCCCTAACATACTTCTGGAGCATAGAAACATGGAACACCAAGTGAACTCCCGACAAGCTGGGTGGCAAAGCAAGCATATAGGCCACCTCCCCAATCCTCCTAAGTATTTCAAAAGGTCCAATGAATCGTGGACTCAGCTTCCCTTTCTTTCCAAACCTCATAACGCCTTTCATAGGCGAAACCTTCAACAAGACCTTCTCGCCCACCGCATAAGATACATCTCGAACCTTCTGGTCCGCATAACTCTTCTGACGCGACTGGGCTGTACGAAGTCTCACCTGGATCACTTTCACCTTCTCTAAGGCATCCTGAACTAACTCTGTCCCCAATAGTCTAGCCTCGCCGGGTTCAAACCAACCAACCGGAGATCTACACCGTCTCCCATATAAGGCCTCATACGGTACCATCTGAATGCTGGACTGATAGTTGTTGTAAGCAAACTCTGCAAGGGGCAAGTAATCAGCCCAGGAACCTCTAAAGTCAATAACACAGGCACGCAACATGTCCTCCAATATCTGAAAGGTACACTCGGACTGCCCGTCCGTCTGGGGATGAAACGCTGTGCTCAACTCTACATGTGAACCCAACTCTCGCTGAAACGTCCTCCAGAACTGAGAGGTAAACTGAATTCCCCTATCTGATATAATAGAAAACGAAAATGCAACCGTACAATCTCCCGGATGAAAATCTCTGCTAGCCGCTCCGAAGAATAGGTGGTACATACAGGAATGAAGTTCGCGGACTTGGTCAGCAGATCCACAATCACCCAAACTGAATCAAACTTCCTCGCTATTCGAGGGACACCACTCACGAAGTCCATAGTAATTCTCTCCCATTTCCACTCGGGAATATCTATACGCTGAAGCATACCACCGGGCCTCTAGTGCTTATATTTGACCTGCTGACAGTTGAGGCACCAAGCTACATGACTCACAATATCCTTCTTCATTCTTCTCCACCAGTAATGCTGCCTCAAATCCTGATACATCTTCGCGGCACCTAGATGAATAGAATATCGCGAGATATGGGCCTCCTCCAATATCAACTCCCGAAGCCCGTCCACATTGGGCACGTAAATCCGGCCCTACATCCTCAACACACCATCACTATCCATAGTCACATCCCTGGCATCATCATGCTGAACTCTGTCCTTAAGGACAAGCAAGTGTGGATCATCATATTAACGCTCCCTAATGCGATCATACAAGGGAGACCGAGATACCATACAAGCCAACACCTAGCTAGGATCCGAAATATCTAACCTCACCATCCGATTGGCTAAAGCCTGAACATCAACTGCAAAGGGTCTCTTCCCAATTGGAATGTACACCAAACTACCCATACTCACCGCCTTTCGGCTCAAAGCATCGGCCACTACATTAGCCCTCCCCGAATGTTACAATATGGTAATGTCATAATCCTTGAGCAACTCAAGCCACCTCCGCTGTCTCAAATTTAGATCCTTCTGTTTGAACAAGTGCTGAAGACTGCGATGATCAGTATATACCTCACAGGATACGCCATACAAGTAGTGCCTCCAAATCTTCAAAGCATGAACTATGGCAACCAACTCCAAATCATAATCGGGGTAGTTCTTCTCATGAGGCTTCAACTGATGAGAAGCATAAGCAATAACTCTACCCTCCTGAATCAACATACATCCAATCCTAACTCTCGAAGCATCACAATACATGGTGTAATAACCTGAAGCTAATGGCAAGACTAACACTGGAGCTGTGGTCAAAACCGTCTTGAGCTTCTGAAAGCTCTCCTCGCACTCATCCGACCATACGAATGGTGCACCCTTCTGCATCAAATTTGTCAAGGATGAAGCAATAGATGAAAATATCTGAACAAACAGGCGATAATACCTTGCCAAACTAAGGAAACTCCAGATCTCTGTAGCTGAGGATGGTCTAGGCCAACTCTGCACCGCCTCTATCTTTTTTGGGTCAACCTGAATACCATCACTAGACACCACGTGTCCCAAAAAAGCCACAGACCCAAGCCAGAACTCACACTTGGAGAACTTTGCATAAAGCTTCTCTTCCCTCAATCTCTGCAATACTACTCTCAAATGTTGAGCATGCTCCTCCTCTACGCGAGTACACCAGGATGTCATCAATAAACACAATCACAAATGAATCCAGATACGGCTGGAACACACTGTTCATCAAATGCATAAACGCAGATGGGGCATTAGTCAGCCCAAAAGACATAACTAGAAACTCATAATGCCCATATCGTCCTGAAAGCTGTCTTCATAATGTCTGAATCCCTAATCTTCAGCTAGTGATAGCCTAATCGGAGGTCAATCTTAGAGAATACCTTTGCTCCCTCAAGCTGATCAAACAAATCCTTAATACGGGGTAGTGGGTACTTGTTCTTTACTGTCACCTTGTTCAACTATCTATAATCGATGCACATTCTCATTGTGCCATCCTTCTTCTTTACAAATAAGACCGGTGCACCCCATGGTGACACACCCGGGCGAATGAACCCCTTTTCTAGGAGTTCCTAAAGCTGCTCCTTCAACTCTTTTAGCTCTGCTGGTGCCATATGATAGGGAGGAATAGAGATGGGCTGAGTGCCCAGCACCAGATCAATACCAAAATCAATATCCCTGTCCGATAGCATGCCCGACAGGTCTGCTGGAAACACATCTGGAAACTCTCTCACAACGGGCACATAATCAATACTAGGAGTCTCAGCTCCAACATCTCTCACAAATGCTAAATATGATAAAATCCTTTCCCAACCATCCGCTGTGCCTTTAAGAAGGAAATCACCCTGCTGGGAACATAATCGGTTGAACCTCGCAACTCAATCCTTGGAATACCCGAAATGGACAACGTAACTATCTTGGCATGACAGTCCAGAATAGCATGGTACGGAGATAGACAATCCATACCCAGAATCACATCAAAGTCTACCATACCCAGCAACAACAAATCAACTCGGGTCTCCAAACCCCCAACAGTAACAAGACAAGATCGATATACGTGATCCACAATAATAGTATCGCCCATCGGGGTAGATACATGCACAGGCAAGGCAAGACAACCACGGGTCGTATCCAAATGATGAGCAAAATATAAAGATACATAGGAATAGGTAGATCCGGGATCAAATAAGACAGAAGCATCATGTGGCAGACTGAGATAATACTTGTGATGACGGCATCTGATACAATGGCGTCCCTCATATCTGGAAGAGCATAGAATCGAGACTGACCACCGCCAGTTCGGTCTTTACCCCTAGGGCGACCTCTGGCTACCTGGACCCCACTCCTAGCTGACTGGGTGGGTGCTGAAGAAACAGTAGCAGAAGATGAGGGCTGATCCCTCTGCCGGGACTGTCTACTACAGAGCCGAGGACACTGTCTCCTCATGTGACCCAACTCACCGCACTCGTAGCAATGACCTGGAGCTGCAGAAGGAGACTGAAGGGAACCCCTCGCTGCAGATGAACCCTGGGCTGAAGAAGCAGGAGTAGTACTCTAAGCTGGAAGGGAGCTAAGTGAAGACTGGCCCTGCTAATAACCCTGGTGACCACGGCCTGAAGACCCCACTTGGCTCTGTGCGACCTGACTGAGGAGATCTAAAGGAACGACCTCTGCTGCGCTGGAATTGGCCCCTAGATGGAGCACCGCTGAAGCTACCTGAACCTCGAGGCCTCTTGGCCTCCCTCTCCTCACGTTCCCGACGATGATCTGTCTCAATCTGACGAGCCATATCAACTACCTCCTAAAATGAGGTGGCCACAACCCTCTCTCTAGTTATCAAAATACGAATGGGATAGTTGAGGCCATCCACGAACCTCCTAATCCTCTCCCGATCAGTCGGGATCATCCAAGTAGCATGCCGAGCTAGCTGCGTGAACCTCAACTCATACTGGATCACAGTCATGTCCCCCTGAACCAACCACTCAAACTGACAACGCAGCTCCTCCCTGCGAGACTGCAGTACATACTTCTCCAGAAAGAGAGCGGAGAACTGCTGCCAAGTAAGTGGCGCTTCGCCAACAGTCCTACGCATCTCAAACTCTTCCCACCAAGTAAATGCAGGACCTGAGAACTAGAAAGTAGTAAAAGCTACTCCACTCGACTCCAATATCCGTGCAGTGCAAAGCATACGCTGACACTTGTCCAGAAATCCTTGGGTATCCTCGCCCTCTGTACCACTGAACATCGGAGGCTGGAGCCTGCCGAACCTCTCCAGTCCACGCTGCTCGTCATCTGGCATAACCAGAACCACAAAATCTGGAGCTGGTGCGACTAGCACAACTGGGGCAACTGGTGCAACTAGGGCAACTGGTGCAACTGGGGCAACTCCCGGTGTCTGCAATCCTTGGACACCCTGCTCGGGTGTGCGAGCAGTGTTACGCGGATAAGATCTCAGCCAAAGCCTCCTGAAGACTAGGAATCACAATAGGCACTGCCGGTGCCTGAACAGGTGCTGCTGGAGCATCTACAGCTGGAGGCTGGTCCTGAACCTGGGTAGCTGGTGGGTCTGCAGGTGTTGCCCACACTGGTCCGCCTCGACTACGATCGCGACCACGGCCCCTAGAAGGTGCCAAAGGTGGTCGTTTGCCACGTTCGATAGCACGGGTTCTCGCCATCTGCGAGAGAATAGAATACAACCATTTAGTTCTCGGACCAACAAAGTTGCACGACAAGAATTTCAAGAAAGTGAAGTATTTCCTAAAGGTTTTGTAGCCTCCCAGGATAGATACGGACGTCTACGTACCGATCTGCGAGACTCTACTAACCGGCTCATGACTCGTGAGGCCTAGTAACCTAGGCTCTGATACCAACTTGTCATGACCCAAACCTGGTCGTGATGGCGCCCAACCATATAGCTAGGCAAGCCTGACCAATTATCACTCGAAAACCCAACCTCATAACTCATTACCGACAATTTGAGGGAATTTAACAGTTAAAAATAAGCTGATGTTTAAAATAAAAACAATACGAAACATACCGAAATATCCGACGAAACACTCCCAACAGAATCTGGGGTCACGAGTCTAGAGCTTCTAAACAACGGAGTAACAAATATTTGAAAATACATAAGTCTAGAATGCAGAAATAAAACTGAATAAAAGGGAGAAGTCGGGTCCTGCGAACGTCAGGCAGCTACCTCGACAACTCTGATAAAAACTCTGGAAGACAGCGACTGCTCAGCTAAGTCTCCGGAATACCTGAATTTGCACACATGGTGCAGGGAGTAAAGTGAGTACTTCCAACTCAATGGTAATAGACAATATAATGACTCAAAGTAAGAAATCTCGAAATACCACAATGCAAAGCTGAAACTAACCACTTAGCACATTAAACGATGAAACAACAATAATCAATGACGGATAGACAAATAGATATCAATGCATGAATGTAATGCAATACACATGACCGTTGCGGCGTACAACCCGAACTATTGGGTACTCGCGCTCACTGTGGGGGTTCAGACTCCGGAGGGGCGCCTACAGCCCAAGCACAATGATATAGTAGCATTCGTTGCGGCGTGCAGCCCGATCCACAATTAGTCCAGTTATATATGCATGCAAGCCACACATGCACAATCAAGTTTTACCATTTTCATTTCCATTTAACAGGTATTATAGTTTAAGTGATTAAAACATTAGAAAATTGCTAATCATTTCTAGACAGTACTTACTCAGGACTGATATCATGGAAACATGCTCAATTTCATGGCAACAGTGATAATAATCCCCAAGGGATCCAAATGGTTGGCACGCAACCCAAATATGTTCACAACAATCCAGGTAGGATGTTTACCAGCCAATTTCTAGTCAATAACACAGTATAGACATCACTTGGATGTACTAAGTCATAGTCCCGTTCACAAATGACCCCGCACTCACCGTAGAGTACGTGTCTCGCCTTAATACAGCGTCACAAGGTGAGATACCTGGGTTTCAAACCCTCAGGTCATCATCTACATCTATTACTCACCTCAAGCCGGCCGTAGACTAGTCCGCAATCCCCTTTCCTCTTGAATCGACCTCCTCACGCGTGGAATCTAGTCAAAACCACAACGAATACATTACTATATGCTAAAGAAACATAATCCAATCGAAATTACTCGAAAAATACTAAAAATCACGAAGTTGGCAAAACCTAAGCCCCGGGACCACTTCTCAAAAAATTCTAAAATTTACATCACTGGATTTCTCATCTCGCCACGAGTCCGTACATATAAAATACACAAGAATCGGAGTCCATTTGACCCCTCAAATCATCAATTTAAACCTTCTTAGGTTTCAAGCCCTAACCTCCATTTTTACACTTTAATTTCTTGAATTTCAGTGTTTAAATCCTTGTTTTTACACCATAACAACATTATTTGAGTCTATAAATTCATACATGATGAAATCCCCTTCGAATCCTCTCCAAATCACCCAAAATCGCCTCTTCTCGAAGTCTAGAATGTTTTTCTTAACTTCTGAAATTCGCAAACACTGTTCATTAAACACAGGCCCGATTTCCGCTTCTGCGGTCCTTTAACCGCACCTGCGATACCGCTTATGCGAAAAATTGATCGCTTATGCGGTCTCACTTAAAAATTCGTGGGACCGCTTATGCGACTTAGCATCCGCTTTTGCGGTCCTCCATTGCGGTGTATTATCCGCTTATGCGGACCCGCTGAACCGACCCCCTAGTCCGCTTATGCAGAATTGCCCTGGGATAGGTCTGACTGCTTATGCGGCCATCCCGCTGCATCTGCGGAACCACTTTTGCATCTCCTTTTCCGCAGATGCGGAAACAACAGAAGGCAGAAGTTTCAGACTTGCAACATACTTCCAAAATTCCCGTTTAACCACCTGAAATCACACCGAGGCCCCCGGGACCTCAACCAAAAGCACCAACACATCCTATAACCTTAGTCAAACTTGTTCCAATCCTCAACACATATCAAAGAACGCTAAAACCAATAAATACATCGGATTCAAGCCTAGTTTTCATCAAAACTTCCGAAATGCGCATTCAATCAAAAACCCGACCAAATGATGTCCGAATGACCTAAAAATTTGCAGACATATCCATAATTACCTAACGGACTGCAACTCTCTGAATTCCATTCCGACCCTCGGATCAAAATCTCACCTACCCACCGGAATCCGCCAAAATTCAAACTTAGCCAATTCAAGCCTAATTCTACACCGGACCTCCAAATTCAATTCCGATTGCACTCCTAAGTCACAAATCATCCCCCGAAGCTAACCAAATCATCAAAATTCCAATCCGAGACCTTTAACTAAATAGTCAACTTCCAGCTGACTTTTCCAAAACAAGCTTCCCTTTAGGAAACTAAGTATCTCATTTCCAACTAAACCAATCCAATCCTACCCGATTAACTCAATTACTGATATTGAAACATAGTGAAGAATAATATGAGGGAGACGGTGCGGTAACTCACGTGACGACGGGGCGGATCGTCACATCCCTCGACCCACTCTTCTTGATCCGTCTCTTTCTTCTTCTTCACAATATGAGTCTCCTTAAATAGCTCATCTTGGTTCATTGGATGCCCCAACTTCTTTTCCTGGAAAATCATAAATTTTAGTTAATAAATAGAATATATATACTTTGAAAATTAAAATAAATGAAACAATTACGTACCATTCTTCTTTTTATTATCCCTAGGCTGATTGCACCTCCAGTGTGCAAGGATCCTCCCTTCTTAGATGCACGAGCTTTATTTCCTTTTTCGTTCTTCTCTAAGAATGTTGCAGTAAGCCATTGCCTTTATAAATCATCCCATAATTTATGAAGCAACCAGCCAGGCTTCTGGTTCAACTTTCTAGCTTTGGAGAAAGTATGTGACAACTGCTTGCGAGCTTTGAGATGAAAAGTTGCAACCACGTTCGCGCTATAGCGGTGTTCCCATACATACTTACTTTGTATTTCAAAAGTTAAATATTATATGGAAATATCATAAATATAAATAATTATACTGCTTAAAAGAATAATTATGCCTTCAATTCGTTGAAAATATGCTCCTTCAATGAGAATGGGAATTCACTTCAAGACTCATAAAAGCCATCATAAAGCTTTCTGGTTGCTTTTGTGATTATCCTCGTAGTAATATTACTCGGGATGAACTTGCAATTTAATTAAAAAAATACATTAATATCTTAGTAAAAATTGTGCAAAACAATAAACGTAAAAATAACAAATACTCTTACCTATCACCCTCAGGGACTATGATGATCCTGCCATATTGATCATAATGCACCTCCTCGTCAGCATCAGCATCACCGTCTAAAACATGTAAATCAGAGGCATGTGTGGAAGGTGTAGGGGGGTCAGAGCTAGCATCTCGCAGTCAAAGGCCTGAAATATATGGAGTCACCGATGAAGATGGATGCGATCCCTGTGACTGCGACATAGCTATATGGACCGCCAGTGGATGTGATACTGATTGCTGTGACCCGAGTGGATGTGACATTCATGGATGTGATGCATGTGGATGTGACATGGATCGATGGGATCCGTGTGATGATGATAGGTATGATCCACGTGGTAGTGAGGCAGGTGGACTGTACGTCAGACGTATAGTCTTATGGCCCTATGACAAAAGACCTTGTGTCTGCACGAAGGTGTAGGGTGTGTGATGTTACGGCAGTTTAGAATAGCTCTGGGGTGGAGGAAAAGACATAGGAATAGGTATAGGCACATCAGAAGAGGGTGGAAAAGATTGAGTATCATCTTCTACCCTCCTCTTTGGTTTTCTAGCCTTTTCTCGACTCCAAGAACCACTAGGGTCATTGTTACCTCGACCCTTGCCCGTCATCTGCATAATATAATAAATATTTAGATTGAAACATATAAAGAAACTAGCTATAAACGAGAGTTATTAAAGAAACCAACTTTTTAAAGCTCATCGATGTATTGTTCCTCGTCAGAGAATTCTTCCTCCTTACTAGTTTGAGCTTCATCAGTTGATTCTTCTTCCTTATTATTTATAATTCTTACTTCATTTATATCAACTTCTTCCAATATGTGTTCAGGATGTTCCAAATCATTTTTTAAAAGTTCGTCTACTGGCAAACACTGGAGATATTGTTTTGATATGCAATATCTAACGCATTCTCGACTTCCACCCTACCTACACGCATAGTTTTTATTACAACCCACTAATCGGAATTATTCTATTGCAATGGATAAGGAGCATAATACACTTACCTAACATTGTGTACAATTATGAAAGGATCATAGCAATCATACTCCCTCGTATGATTAACCTCAATTATGTTGTATTGATTGTGTACTCTTGTATCTCTTGTTGGATTTGGGTCAAACCACTTGCATCTAAATAGTATCAATTTCTTTAATGTCCAAACTATATATTCTAGTTATATTATTTCTTTGAGCACACCATAATAATCAATATCTCCAACTTGGCCACCATCACCACCTTGAACCCATACCCTACTGTTGTCACGACCCAAATTCCCAAACCTGGTCGTGATGACGCTTCTCGTGAAGACAAGGCCAGCCAACTAACCCAAATCATCTTTTTTTTAACAAATCTTAAACATAATAAATAAAAAAAATACAGCTTAAATGACGATGATTAACAATATATATACAACCCAACTCAGCCTGACCGGGGTGTCACAAGTCACAAGCATCTAAGAAGTAGATACACAACTA